>JASAND010031397.1:0-40563 GCA_030248195.1 Trissonchulus latispiculum
TGGAACTTAGGGTCTCGGGGGGGGGGGGGGGGTTAATTTTGGGATTTTGGTGGTGGACCACCGAAATGTGATGGGGGTAGCCTAGCCCCGTGAACCCCGCCCCCAGAATTTGGATCTCAGAAATTTCGAAAAATGGCCAACAATGCAAAATTTTCTGTAATTTAGCCCTTTTTTCTTCAAAATAATGCTTGTTTTTAACGTTTTATGCGTTTTTGCACCGTTTTAAGCGATTTTAAGTCAAACTTTGTGAAAAATTTTTCAAAAAATGACCATTTTCCGGCCAAAATTAGCTAACTTTTTGGGTCCAAAAATCGTGGAGGGGGGTTCAGGGGGGTAGGGTAACCGAAAGTTGGGGGAGGGTAAGTCAAAAAATCTGGGGGGGTAAGAAACTATGGGCCCCCCCACTAGGGGGGGGAGGTCGACAAGTGGGGGGGATGGATAAAATCGGTCAAAATCGGCCATGGGGGGCCAAAAAATTTGCCTTGGCCCCCCTTAGGATTCGAAAAATGTTTTGTCTCCGATTTGGCTGAGAATTTGCCCCTAGGGTAAATCGAGGTCGCTGATTTCAAAAATCGAACTGAGAGATCGATCCGATCAATCGATCGATCACCACAATCGATCGATCAAAAAATTTTTGTCTCCGATTTTCGCGAATAGTTGCCCCTAGGGTAATTCGGGGGTACTGAGTCCGAATCTACAATCGAAATTTCGTGAAAATCCTGACCAACTGACTGACTGACCATACTGACCAGCGAATTTCCATTATGGTGAAATTGGATCATCGTAAACACCGTCCAAAGCTGCATTGGGAAAACTTTCAAATTTGATAGCCTCTCCGCTGTGGAATCATCCTATGTGGATGATGTCAATTCTGCATCCTCCTGCTCACACAGTTCAGTTGCTATGAGTCGTCACCAACTGGGAGTGTTCATCAGAATGAACATTTATCGATTTATTTTCCAAAATTCCATATTCTCGGATCTGGTTCATCCAACTCACCAATGGAGGAGGAAATTCATCCGCCAAATGAAGATTGCATCAAAAAGGATGGTGAAGTCATAAACATTGCCAGTGACAACGAAGATTCCGAAATAGAACACCACATGGACCAACTGGCTGCAGAGGATATTGTGATCATGACCGAATACAACCCTTCGCACAGGGCTATTTTTGCATTGATTGGACGTAGGCTAATAAACAAATGCAGAATTGCTGTAAAATTAGATTCTGCCTTAAGATTTCGCTACGTATTAAACAGGCTGAGATTTGTTAATTAATGAAAAACTTCGAATTGTTAATTAAATGTTTTGTTGAAAGTAAAGGTTTGCCATTCAATTTCTTTTTATGAAATTGTTAACTGTGAGGTGCAGATGGCGGAACTTTGAACAGAGAGTAAATGGATAAAATGATTAATGTTTTTATAAATTAATAAGCAAAAACTAACAATAATCTTCAAATGTCACTTTGAGTTAGCATTCAACAATCTGAATTGGCAATGTAACTTGTTAACTATAGTTTGCACGTGCTCTGTAGTACTGCTAATCTATGTCTTCATTTCGGTACAATGTCTTCTGAGATCACAGATCAGGGTACAATATACTATAATCTCCATACAAAATTTGTTAATTTAGACGTTAAACGATGTGTAATGGAACTAATAAAATAGGACGCTAAAAAATAACCAAAATTGGTTGAAAAGTAGTTCAACCTAATCAATCTGCAAAGAGGAACTATTATGCCATGTATCCGTGAAGAAGAGCGAAGATTGTTGATGTGGAATGCATTTATTAAATAATGTCCAAGCAGTAATTGTACAGATTATTTCATGTTTGTCTAGCCAGAGTTGCCTACTATTCACATATTAAGTGAAATTCAAAAATAGGGTCCAAGGTTCGTACTCAGTTAGGGCATAAATCTTAGTCTTAATTATGGTTTTGAGCTTAATTAAGTTTTACTAACGTATGGTTTATTAACAATACTAATCCAGGAATTGTAGAAAAATGGTATTTCGGTCTTAGTCTCCTTAACAATCGGAGTTGTCACTGCCCCACGAAGATAAATACCGACATTTTAACTACTCTTAGGTGTATCAGTGAGTTATTGTCCATAATTCAAGTCAAGTACGGCCTTCTCCGCAAATTAATACGATTACTATTGTTCGTATACGAATAGCAGGAAGTCATAAGCTCAAAATATGAGGTTATATGCATAATAGGCCAAAATTTAGTTGTAAAAATCGCCTATAAAGTAGCAATTTACACCAAAAATGACAAATATTGGAAGATAGGTTCAATAGAGAGTTCAATATTAGGTACGAAATAGCTAAGTACGTAGTTAGGTAGGGTTAATTAGCGATAATATGTAAGATTTAGTTAAATTTTATAATTTTGGTCGAAACATGACTTGGGCTTATATGAAAGAGAATTTGATCCTGATTCCAAAAATCCAAACACGACTTTTCAACTCCCAAAAGTAAGAAAGTTATAAGTGAAAATGTTTTTATAAGATTACTTTTTATTTCGTAATCTTATCACTCCAAAAAGGAGTGTTCTAAAAAGGTTCTTTTCCTGGGTTTGACTTAAGTCAAACCTTTCCTTTTTTATTGTCTAGGAGGTTGTCTACCTCCTAGACTACACCTTAGTCAGGTGTTGTTTTCTTTTCCTCTCTCTCTGCTAGGCCTCTTTCTTCCAGGGCCTAGCAGTTGTCCTCGCTTGAACTTTTGGCCGAGGACAAGGCCAACAGAGAAAGAGAAAGAAAATAGTAATATTAGCCCAAGTCATACATATTAGAGGGGGCTAATCTCCCCTATTAATAATACAAAAATTAGTATAAGTAGCTAGATATAGGTAGATAAGTACGCAGTTTATTGTGATATAAATTTTAACTTATAGAAAATTGTATATGTGCCGTAATAATTCGATAAAGTTACAAAATTTCAGGAAGTTTTCCCTTTGGTTACCTTTATGTGTTAAAGAAAATTTTGCAAAGTTTCGCCAAGTTTCAGCACCCAAAATTCAACAAAAATGGGTCAGTTGGGGGTAATATTTTCCAAATCTCATTAATTTCGACCCCCAATGGCCAGCTGGCTCAGCCCGCCGCTGCGCCCCAAATGCAAAAGGTGGCAAGCTTCTAGAAAGTTCTAGAACTTTCTAGAAGCTATGCCTTAAAGTCAAAGCAAAATTCCGCCCAACTTTCGCTAATGACCTGTTACCGAGCTGTCAGCAAAACTGTCAGCTCGGTCCCAAAATTTTTACTACAATCAGTGTTCGTTTGAGAGCAACCGAGAGCGGTTGCTTCCGCTTCCCCTTAGTGCGCTCTCCAGTGCAGTTGACACTGCATGGGGGCTACAGCGCATTCCCCCGGTTAGCAAAAAATAGTAGGACCTTTCTGGCCTTTGGGCCGGGCCAGAAAAGATTTTGAGATTAACCGCGAACACTAACCACTGAAGGCCTTAATTTTATTTTTGAGGCCTTTGGCCATATTTTTCATTATGCATTTTTTGGGCCTTTGGGCCAATTTTTTTACATTTTATGAGGCCAATGGGCCATATTTTTTAGGCATTTTAGGGCCAGTGAGCCCCATTTTTTCAGTATATTGGGCCAGAGCCCGGATTTTGAGTTCCATAGCATGCGTGGGCATTCGAGCCACTTTTAGTTCAATTTTATTTTGTTTTTATTGTTATTATTAGTATTATTTTATTGTTTTAAATAAAGGGGCAGCTCATGTAAACCCCTCCTGTTCGATGGAGGTCTTGAGAATTGCCCCTGTTTCTGTTTTTCTATCCGACCCGACACTCTCTGTATATCGAGGTTTGCTGACCTCCACTTCCAACCATTTCATTCGTTTAGTTATCTTTTATTTGCATTTTTTCGGTCAAGCCACGACCAACTTTTTACTAAATTTTAACAAGGCCCTTTTGACCTAAATTCGGAGTTTTTAAATGGAATATGGGATAATTTAGTGGGGACCCAACCCCTAAGTTTGAATTAGAGGGTCCCTTTACTACGACCCTATTTTTATTAAGCTAATTAGCAGAAAACATTCATCCCACAGCCGGCAACTGGGAGTTGCCGACCATACGGTTTCAATCTCAGGCTTTGTTAAGCCTTGAAATCACTGTTTGTAATCTATGTTTGTTTGTCGTAGGTCGGTACTAAAAATCTATAGGGCACCAAAAGTTCTAAACGAATTTTAAAACCTGGATTTCTAAAATAATCAGTAGTCTTTAGTTTCTTATTCTAAAATAATAAATTATCAAGAGTTTCAAGAGGAATGACCGGCTTCCCCATTAATTAATTTAATTATTGATAGTAGCCTTGTTTTTAGTAATGATTTTGTTTTTTAGTAATGATTGCTTAGCAATCATTACTCACATGGCTTTCCAAAGTTTCAAAGTTCTCCAAAATTACCAAAGTTCCACGCCACAAGTCGAGTTTAGAATACTAAAACTCGCAATGAATTCTTGTTAGAATTTATTAATTTAGCTCTTAATGTTTGTATTTTGAAAGTGTGTTTAAAGTAATAACTAGGAGTTAGATTAGTTAATAAAACTAGAATTAGGTCTTACCTAGATTATCTTTTACTTATGTGTACCTTTGGGATTAGTTAGATAAGTCATTAGCTAAGAAATTGTGTGGTTGTATGTGTATGTGTGATTGAATGAATGGCATTGTATACGGATTCGTATGACAACATGCGTAGTGACTCGCGGAAACTCCTTCTGTTCGACGAAGGTTGCGAGCACTGCTGGAATGATCAGGACTCAGATCATAAGCAGGAATGAGGTATGTGTGATTTGTATGAATGATTGTGTTACTATTGACATGAGTGCATTCTTTGTATAAATGATGTTTAAACGGTTAATTGGTCAATAATTACGTAGTTCGGTGTTAGTTCGCCTAGGATGTATGTGTGAATGCCGCGGATCATGTGATGTAATTTTAATCATAATCGAGTAAGTGACCGTCCAAATGTTTATCTGTCCTCATGGTCTGTATGAAGTATCAAAATTACACTACTAAGATTCCTATAGTACGCAGGAAAATAGTAATAAGTAACGTAGTTTTTAGTTTACAAACCTTGTGTGCATGTCTGGAAGTTTGTGAATACATGGTTACGTAGGAAATCTAGGTTTAGGTTCAGTTTAGTAAATATTAGGGCTCTAGGATCTAGGGTCTGGGGACCCCGTATTAGGTCCTCATTAGCCTGAAACAGGATATCCTCGATTCGCCCGCGTAGGCCACTCTTTGCCAAGAGTGCGGACGAATCGCAAGAAAAGGAATCCTTAAGAGGTCAGTCTCATTGCCAAACTGACGCAATTTCTGCTTAAAACTATCGTTTCCAGAATTCTTGGCCGAAAGACATATTACAATTACGTAAAATGCTGTAGTGAACGTAGTCTTTAGTTATATTCGCTGTATCTTTGTTTCTAATGTCAGTACATGCCGTTATTGCCATTTTTAGTCAAATTAGCTATGTCTGATTCATGTTTCATTTATAATAATGACCGCAACCGCGGTCTAATACCATTTCATGTCGGTGTTCACGTTTAAAGACAAAACTAGCAAAATCCCGTTACGTAAAGGCTGGCAAGGTCGAAAAATCAACCTTGCTCTTTTGGTAACTAAGACAAACCCAGTCCACAATAATGACCCACAAATGGCAATAATAGGTTTGAACAATCCAGCAATATTAATTAATATTAAGCGATAACTGATAGTATGCTTGAAATAAGCAAAACAAATTTTAGTTACGTAAGTATTATGGATACTAGAACCATCTTTTGATAAGGGCGAAATTACCAGGTTTGTGAATGCAACTAGTTTCTGATGTTCTATAATGGCCGAAATGTGGAGTTGTTACCTTCCTCATTTAGAACCTAAGAAAAACAAAAAAGCTCCACGTTCAATTATTGCGCTCACACCAAGTTGTATGTTAACTCTTCTAAAATTAATTAATACTCGTTAAATGTAGGAAGTTGTTATCTTCCTCCCAGGACCTAGAAATCAAAAAAAGGTCCTAGTTTCGAAAATTGATGTTTCTTGTGCTAACTGAGGTAATGAGTGCCTATCTGCTTTTGAAGGGCCCAAACCAGTGTCAATTCCATGTTATAGGTTTTAACTGTACAGAGGCAGACTGTACAAAGCAAAATCAAGCTGAAACCATAGTTTCGCGTTACAACTGCAATTTCTTGCACAGGATTGCAAGAAATTGCCCTATTGTTAGTATTTTACATAAAACCATCCTCCAATGTTATGATCTTGTCAAAATCATTCAGAATTCGTAGTGATTCACCTAAAATTCAAGTTTCTGCAATAATTTCGAATCTACATACTTAATTCAAGTTCAGAAAGCCAAAATGTGAGTAATGGTTGCTGGGTTCGAATCCCGCACCTATATCTTGTACTAATGGGTTTTAACCCATTTGATTCAGGTGCGGCTAACGAACGTAGGCTGATCCTGCTCCACCTGAAGTCCGACTGTCCATTCATTGGAATCTTGTTAGCGGCATTGCCCCTGCCGAATCTTGTGATTATTGCTTAGTGTCCGGATCAAGGACGAGATTATTTGGAACGAATTGTTGAGCTCTGTCATATTGGAACCAGTTAAGCTAAAGGTACATTATAATCGATAGGATCAGATTTACCGGTCAAAGAAGAGACAGTCTCAGACGAAGCACCCTAGCAGTGGGACCTAAAACCTAACGAAGTGAAAGTAACATTCTTTTTGATTATTATAAATTGATCCTTATACTTTCAATTCAAAAGATGAGTTTTACCCTGATTTTCGTCATTCTTACCGAGGGGGCTGTTATCCCCCTGTCTTTGGCCTAAATCGCCAGTGATTCTTAATTAGTCGGAAGTAGAAGATTTAACGAAGAAATTAAATTGAATTAAACTCGTACTAACCCCATAAACGGACCAGGAAACTCCCAACCGGACCGACCCTTGAATTGTCCCCCCCCCCAGGTGACCGAATAGCATCCGAAAGTGCTATTGTTACTAGCATTTCGGGCCCACCCATAGACCGGAATTTTAATCTAGTTAATTTTAATTGTTCAGTAGCTTTCTTTATTAGTATTATATTGTGCTTGGTAAGGAGGACGGACAAAGAGTAATAACTTAACAGCACGAACACAAGCATATAGGGACCGCACGATATAGTTTGGTAATAGGTTTAGTACTTAATTAGTCAGTTAGAAAGGGAAGAAAGAAGGAAATAGTGGAACTGAATCTAAAGTGTCGAAACCTTGTCCCTATTATTAATTAACATTTTGGGTAAACTAAATACTGGCAACTCCGGCAAGCTATATTTTGTTTGCCTAGAGCATCTGAATTGGGATCTTTTCTGCAATATCCCCCCCACCCCAGAAATTCTTAACGGCTCAACCAATTTTGATGAAATTTCGAGGGTAGAGTGCTGGATGCTTGCTGACTACAAAAATTTAAAAAAATTTCAAAAATTTTAAATTTTTAAAAATTTTAAAGTTTTTTAAATTTCAAATTTTTTAATTTTTCGGGTAGAAAAGGACACGCTGAGCACGTTTCATCATTGTACCAACTTCTGAAAATGTATCCTTCGTTCGGTACAGCCGTTTTAAAATCTAGAGATCAAAGGAAAATGCCGCCGTTATAGCTGACAAACTCTATTTTAACTGGTTGCCCTTAAAAGGGCAGTTGGGATAGATGAATTGCGAGTTAGCATGATTTAAGCGGGAGGGGAAAATGCCATAATGTCTTCAAAGATTTGACGGAACGGATTGGCACCATTCAGACGTTTCCTCCACATGAATTCGCAGAGGTATGAGTCAATCATTTCGCGGCTTGTGCCAAACTGGGCTTTGTTTCTCATTTTCGCATTCCGCCAGGTAGATTCTACCCCTTGTGTGTGGGCGCCGGTGGCAGGATTCACGAAGTTGTATGAATGGTTAACGGTCTGATGCTGATAATTTTCCGGAAGGGCAGCTATCTGGTTGTAAGCAGCCCACTGGTCTGACATAATCGTGGTCTGAGGTCGGATGAATTGCTGGATGATAGGGAGTAGGGTGTTGGCGCTCCGATCTTCTACCGCGTAAAGAAAACACTCCTTTGTCTCCCTGCAGTATCCACCGAAAACCCACTGAGCAGGCAAGACACGACCTGCATGATTTTTTCGGCGAGAGAAGAGGCTCTCGTCGATTTCGACGGTGAGACCTGGACCTCCGATGATGGGAGGATTCTGCAGTAACTTCCAGGCGCAAACTTCCCTGAGGAAGTTGCTCCAGTCAACCACAGCGGTGTGATGGAGTGGTATTTCCCGTTCGCAGAATGAAATCTTCAAATATGCCCACAGATAGGTGAACCATATTATCTTATGGAAAGGGACCTTGGAGGCGGCCAACCAGGTATCACATCTAAGGCCGTGACCTTCACGGCATTGTCGTCTTTTACACCTCCATTCATCTCGATCATTCCCCAGGTAGAGTGTCATGCGATGACCGTTGACGCAAATCCGTGGGTTGTGAAGTACTCCAACTTCTTGAAGAAACTGGATGCTGGACTGTTTATCTATACACGTCATCATCAGCTGTGGGAAGGTCATTCCATCCAGGTAAGCCATTTGGAATCAGTTGGGATATAGGCCACTTGACTTTTGTGTTATAACATTACGTAACACGCAGAGTATGACCTGCCATTGGCCAGCTATAACGGCGGCATTTTCCTTTGATCTCTAGATTTTAAAACGGCTGTACCGAACGAAGGATACATTTTCAGAAGTTGGTACAATGATGAAAAGTGCTCAGCGTGTCCTTTTCTACCCGAAAAAATTAAAAAAAATTGAAATTTAAAAAAATTTAAAATTTTTAAAAATTTAAAATTTTTGAAATTTTTTTAAATTTTTGTAGTCAGGAAGCATCCAGCACTCTACCCTCGAAATTTCATCAAAATTGGTTGAGCCGTTAAGAATTTCTGGGGTGGGGGGGGATATTGCAGAAAAGATCCTCTGAATTGTATTGTTTCTAATTGTTTATACGGTATACTGTTCGTAGCTTGCCTTACACTCCGTAGGCATTGTAATAACCGTTACTATTGCTATTATTATCATTATTAATTCTATTCTTATTACTATTAAACTGTTGTGCCCCATTACTGGATCTATCAACTAGGGCATAAGGATCAGATCAAGTTCGGATTCAGAGCCCCAGTACAAGTAAGCAACTAATTTAAACCCTTGGTCCCTACAAAGACATCGCCGTCATCGTTCCAGTATCTTGATTTGACAATCAGGATCATCAATCAGTGTTCTTTGATACAGACCTGATTCATCTATCCCTAAACAGCAAGTGTCGACCCCGCTTGCCATTGATACCCATTGGACCTCTATCTTCATCAAACGAACTCACGCCAAGACCCAAGCCAGGTTGACTGCAAGGAATTCTCAGTTCTGGACAAATCACCTTCTGAGGATCCTGTGCCTAAGTTTATCTCTGCCGATAAACGCGTCACAACCTTCCGTGTACTCGAAGTGGTTGATACCCAGAGTCAGTCGTGATAGACTGTTACGGAACAAAGTCTTATTGGTTCGAAAGTGGAATTCCGATCCTACCCACTTCATTACAAATGTTTTCAAGGGCACGTCTTAGTCAGCACCTCTTAATAGTTGTCGGCATTTGGGATAATGTTGTTTTGTTTGGTTGGCTTGAATGCTAATGCTTGAATTTGCATTATTTTATCAGTCAATCAAATGGTCGCCACGTGATAATGCATGCCTGCCAATTGAAAAGCCAGTTGGTAGCAAGCAATGTACAAATTTTCCCAGCTAGGTTCGCACAGTTTTAAGAGAAACGTTAAAACTTGTTCTGTTCTAGTTTGTTTGTTACAGGAGCTAGTTTGCTCTGTTTGACCGAGAGGCGGACCGCTATAGCGGTGAAAATTCCCCCCCCCCCTCATTCGAATTTCCTCCGATTGAAGCTTCCTCCAGATCTTCCCAAGTAATTTTATTTTATTTACAAAATTGTTTTACCACTGCTTCTGTCGGAACTATACAAGCGGTTGAGTCACTTCCACAAAGATGATGCATAAAGGAAATAAATTCCAAAATAATCTTGCAGATGGAGCTTCTTTTCTGGTGTAAAGGTAGAAAGCTGAACACTGCATCGACGTAGCTTTTGAAGCCTGAACCACTGTGTATTTGTCACGCTTAAGCAAAAATCATCGATTAATTTCTGATTCTCTAGAATTGGTTTCCGTTTTACAACCAGCTTAAGGTGGTGATTCCCTTTGGTCACATAAAGTTTGCACCTTTATTACTCATTCATTACTTAAAGTTAAGAAGCCATTTTTATATCAAAATGTAGCTTGACATTTTCTCTTTTTAATGCATGCCATGAAACTAATGTTGCTTTTCAAAACTATTTTTAACACATTTTAGAAGAAGTATAATTTTCCAGAATTTTTGCAGACTCAAGTAAATTTTTTCGCAAGACATCGGTTATATCATTCGATAACTCCATCAAATAGCTGGGGACGATTTTTTATTTATTGTGAAATCGCTCTTCGTTGTAGAGAAATAAGCTGAAATGTGTGCGTAACCTGTATTTTGCCTACTTTTTCCAAATTTGTCCAAGCGATTACTTTAGCTAGAAAGCAGCAATTGGGGCAACTAAAAAATCGTCCCTGGGTATATTTGTGCAGAACGTATTAAGGTAAGTAGCAGCCCTCCAGCTTGCATGGTGAATGCTCCACAATCTGTGGAAAAAAATTGGTCGTGTTTTTGCAAAAACTACATTTTTTATGATAGCAGCCTACAGGATAGCAATTGGAAGACGATCATGCATCTGATATTTTGTCCCTGTAAGACCTTCATATCGACGCCCTTAGTTTGATTTTACTGCTTGCGTAGTTCAAGAAATGTTGGATTATTTGATTTCTGCAAAAATGACAAGTTTTCGACGCCAAAACAAGAAAATCGGCTATATCTCACGGTAGTGAAAAGATAGAAAGTTACTTTAAAAAGCAAAAATATGAAGCTCAATGAGATCTTTCGAATGAATATATTCATAACTGTGTAGCTGCTGTCAAACTTTCAGAAATTAGAAAAAACCGCCCTGACCGGAAATCTCAAATTTTTGATTCGGGCTTGCGCGGAGGGCGTTAGAACGCTAAAACAACTTATTTCGGAAACTTTCGTCAAATTTCATCTTCATTTATGCCTCCAACCAACAATATGTGACCAAAAGGAATCACCACCTTAAATTATTTCCAAAATCTTTGTTGTAAGCTTTGTAGATGACTGCTCCTTAGTCAGGGACCGGCTACGCAGTAAAGTTTTCGGTCGAGCAAGCATTTAGTATCTTTGAAGAGTTAGTATCCAATGGTTTGCTTGCAAAAGGCTGCAGCGTATTTCAAGGTTTTTATCCAAAACTGGAAGAGTGACAGATAAATTTGCATATATTGAAGGAAATTCCTTCCTTCTGAAAAACTAAAGCTTAATCAACTACGTCTTAAATAACCACCCCAATTAACGATAATTAAACCTCTGCATATCTTTAGTATATATATATATATATATATATATATATATATATATATATATATATATATATATATATATATATATATATAATATACAGTTGCCTGTTGAGATTTACCGCGCTGAGATTAAATTAAATACATTATAATAGTCATGTATAATAGCAAGAGTCCATAATTCCCTTATATTATCGAAGAAGAGTAAGCCACTGGAGGGCTTCTCTTCCTTGCGTAACGGTGCTCCGACCAGAATACGCGAATGTTCCCCCCGTCTGGGGGCGGTCGACCAATCGACATCGCATACCACCCCTCCGCTTGGTGGGAGGGGGGGTTGCCAAAAAGAGGTCCTCGTTTGGTGGGGGGTAGCCAACAGCCAATCAGATTGCAGAAACCCCCTCCTCCGTTTGGTGGGGGGGGAGAGAGCAGAGGATTACTGTAGTTTTTGTTCTATTCGAAAATGGGTCCCCGTTTGGGGGGGGGTCGCCAACAGCCAATCAGAATGAGCCAACCCTCGCCGGCTGCCCCCCCCCCCCCAAACGGGGACCTCTTTCAGCGACCCCCCCCCTCAAACGGGGACCCCTTTTGCATACCCCCACCAAACGTGGACCACTTTCGGCTACCTCCCCCCCCCCCAAAGGGAGGGGGGTATGCTTGTCGTCCCCCCCCCCCCAAACGGGGGAACATTCGCGTATTCTGGTCACGTTACGCAATTTACGCACCGTTACGCAATGCCAAGAAGAGGAGCCCTCTAGTGGCTTACTCTTCTTCTATAATATAAGGGAAACTATTATGGACTCTTGATAATATCCTGCTACGTCGAGGCGTAGCAGGAAAAATTAATGTCATTTTAATTTTCTTAGATTATAATCAGAAAAAGTTTTTACCCAGAAATAAATATAAACTTCCCATATTCAGTAGTAGCGTCGCTTTTTCTTTTTTCAGAAACATGTCAGTTCTTTCGAAAATAATTTCATTAAGAAACTCAAACCTCCCCACTTTGTGAACTGAGATAAGTTTTTAAAACCTCATCTGCTCTTATGCACACACCTTGCAATATTCATCTCGATATAGATCTGCTTCGATCCGCGCAAGTGAGCATACCACAGATTTACCTAATTGCTTCAGTTACTGTTTATGTAATTGAAACGAAAGCAGCGCTGTTCTACATTGAGTACTCTATCATGTGCTCGGTTAAGTAGGAATGGGTGGTATATATAGTCATTCATGAGATGAGTAACAAGAACACTAAAGTCAAAGCAATATTATAATAAAATAAGAAAGTTATATTCAGACAGTTCTCTGTGAAGGAATCTTGCCCTTTTTGGGCACTACTTGTTACAAATGTTTTCAAAGGCACGTCTTAGTCAGCACCTCTTAATAGTTGTCGGCATTTGGGATAATGTTGTTTTGTTTGGTTGGCTTGAATGCTAATGCTTGAATTTGCATTATTTTATCAGTCAATCAAATGGTCGCCACGTGATAATGCATGCCTGCCAATTGAAAAGCCAGTTGGTAGCAAGCAATGTACAAATTTTCCCAGCTAGGTTCGCACAGTTTTAAGAGAAACGTCAAAACTTTCATATCAAAATAGCAAGTACGTATATATATTCTTCAAACTAGACTTTGAAGTTGCATTGATTTTTCAGAAAATTAAAACCGACGTCGCGGCACTGCTAGCAATAGTTGAACTGACGAAATAACGCTTTCTATCAACTGTACCTACTGAAAAATTGATATCAGCGCTTAAGCTATTAAATTAGTTATGCTTTATGTGCTGGACATGTGTACACCTGGCACTCCCATTGAATGAGTCAACGCCAAAACCGATTGAGCCAAACTTGTTATGCTGTACTGTGATTGAGCCAGGCAAACTTAGGATTGGGCCGCCTTTCATTCATTAGTAAAACACTTTTTATTATGGGAGTGTTAAATGTCACTTATCACTCCTATAATTGATCGCGCCTCAAAAATTTGTGAGGAAATTGTACATAAATGCTACTGATTGAGCCACCAATTTGTTTGGCCCTCTTTATTTCCGTACACAACTAATTTTCAGAAACTTCATAATTATAGTTTGTTGATTATCGGTCAATGCAATGCAAAGCTAGCTAACTCCAGGCTTGCTGGCTGTCAGTTGAAATGTTAACTAATATCAAGAGTACATAATAACTAAGAGTGTGACAAGCGTCCCACTCTTAATTATTAGGCTGCAGAGATCATCTGCACAATAACGGCCTACCCCCCCCCCACAACTGAGTACCTGGCGACCCCCCCCCCACAACCGAGTACCAGGTACACAATTGTGTAGCAGCACTCGCTTGTATGTTTACATGTTGAAGACAAAAACATTCTATCAGCAGCTGGCCACTTTTGAGCTTCAACATGTAAACATACAAGCGAGTGCTGCTACACAATTGTGTATCTGGAACTCAGTTGTGGGGGGGGGGTCACCAGGTACTCAGTTGTGGGGGGGGGGGTAGGCCGTTATTGTGCAGATGATGTCTGCAGCCTGATAACTAAGAGTGGGACGCTTGTCACACTCTTAGTTATTATGTACTCTTGCTAATATGTGATGGACCGAAATGGAATTCGCAATGGTATGGCATCTTAGCAACAACGCATTGAGTCGAGTCCTGCTAGTTTTTATTAATTGGAGATTGCTGTGTATCATAGGTGTAGCGGAGATTTGGGCAAGCGTCAAAAACCATTTCGCAACACAATATTTAATCTGTAGGCTGTAGCCTCATTGGTTGTAACATTGGGCAAATCAGTTCTTAACAATGAAATATATTTCATTAAAATAAAGCATGTTTGGAATTGTGGGTCATCTTCTTTGAGTTAGTGTGAAGAATACATCTACAGCAAACAGTAGAACGGCTGTGACCAGGAAGAACTGAAACAAACAAACAAGTTCTGTATTCTAGCAAAAATAGTACATAATACATAGAGATAAATGCATAAGAGTATAACAATCGTAAAACTTTTCGATGTTCGCTATCAGTTAACCCTTGTTTATATCACGTTGTTCTTTGAGAGGAGCTCTATTCAGTGATGTAAAAATCGTCGCTGTCACGTGACTTTTTCATTTCCAAAGTATGGTAGGTAAGTGTTGCAATTCATGTCGAAGGATTTTCCACTAATGTCCGAGATTTAGTTGTTTACTAGAAAAAGTGCTGTACTCGAGCAATTTAGTTGTTTAAACCATCATTTCATTTCTCAACATATGCTTTATTTTGTGATAAGCAATTTATTTAAAATACAAATTCTTGAATTTCTTGAATTTTATTTTGCAATTTAGGTCGACACCCCCTAAAGAGCGTCACTCCAGCTCTTGATAGGACAAAAATACTAATGCAGAATATGACAGTTTGATTTCATTTTGTTTTTTGTCTCGCGGGATGTGTGTCTTTGGCACAATTATATGCCTATTCAAAAATGTGTCACTACAGTTTGGGAACGAATTCAAACTTAAGCTTGGTTCGATTGTGCCTGGGTGGCACAATCGGTAGAGCGTTGGTTTAGATAGCCAAAGGTTGTGAGTCGATCCCCACCTCAGGCCCAAATTCTTCGGGTCGGTGGTGCTGTAGTGACATCCTTCTTTCTTTTGTTTATAATTTTGTATTATTCTACTTAAAAATACTAAATTTTAAGATGGATAAAACCAAAATTCCAACGTAATCAAAGGAAATCAAGGTTATTGGAATTTTCTAATTTTGAAAAATTTCACTGCAACTCCGAACTATGGAAGGCCTAGATACACAGGTTAGAGACCTCATAATGCTGAATTTAAGCTTATATTTGTTGAAATTTGCTAAGACTAAATTACATACGCTGATTTCGAGTTTGGACGTGAAATGTTTGACAAATATCATCATTACGGGAATTCTGTGCATTTTCAGGTATTTCTTCTATTACAAAAGTTGTTCAGCTCGTTAAGAGCTTTCGAAAGATACCCATTTTGTCGGTTTTAGAAAATTTTTTAAAATCCGGGAATTTTGAAAAGCCGAAATTCCGGAAATTGGTGCATTTTCGTGAATAGCTTCTGATAGCAAAAATGTGCAGTTGGACCAGCTCTATTCGATCGTGGTAACGAAATTTTGAAAGCGTTAAAAATTTAACCGAAAAAATTAGATTTTCCGTAAATGAAACCCAGAATCCCGCATTCTTCCGGATTTTCGAAATCTCGAGTTCCTGACGATTCTAAAAATATATACATTGTTGGGGTTTGCTCCATTGACTAATCTGCTATAAACGGTCAAAGTTTGTACACACATTTTTTGGTCGTACTATAGTGACGCACATTAGGACTTAGAGAGATTGTTGTGTAGCAGAATAGGTCGAAAAATTGATAAAACATCTTTAGAATACGTTAACTAACCATCAAAAGAGTTTCAGCTTTGTCCGTTAATCACAGCTTTTGATGAAAATCGAGAGCGTCAAAAAGTCAAAATCGCACAAAAAGGTGACGTACTGATGGAGCTTCTACTATACGTGATCCAAACGGGGGATTTGGCTCGTGCTTTTGTAATTTGTAATAATTTGTGCATTGATTTGTTAATCACACAAGCATAGACCTCCTGTTGCTGACACATCTTCCGATTTTAAAGCCGGTTCCGGTTCCAGGTCCAGTTACATTTTTGATAAAAAGCTAAAATCACTCAATTTTTATGTTTTTTAAAAGTAATAAGCCAAAACGCACGCGCTCGACATTTTCCTGTCTACACATTTCCAGAAAAATTAGTCACTTGCAAGCTTTGCCTTTATTACAGTTTTTTTTCCAGCTCATTAGGAGCTTCCGTTCGATTGATACCAGTATCAGCTCGATCTGACAAAGTTCAATTTTTACCCATGTTGATCAGTTTGGTCATTTTATCTATTCGCAGGCTCGGCTCGTAGCTCATATTTCCCTCACGTTGACGCGTTGCCCTTATTACAACTTTTTATCTACGAAACGGGAGCTTTTGACTGATACCAGGAGCGACCCGATCTGTAAGTTTTAAATTTTGACCGATTTTTACCGTTTCTGCTCATTTTTGCTGTTCACATTGAGACACCATAGTTCAGTTTTCGTACATAATGACGCTTTCGCCCTATTACAACATTTTGTCTACGCAGCGAGAGCTTTCGAATGATACCCGTATTGTGGGGTTTCCGTTACTTTCAGTTTTGGCCATTTGCAGCATCAAGCATTTGTATCAAGGTATTGTTTACTGACAGTCCTAAACTGTGTAAACTAACTTGCCTGGGGCGAACAAAAAATGTGAATATTGGAAATAAAATCAATTTGATTAGCTAGCTCTGACCTAACCACTTATGTCTTGAAAACGCTGTTTACTGAATAGTGGAGCGTCCCTAAATCTTCGAGTCAGAAGTTAATCCAAGAGCACGATTTTGGGGCTTTTGTTTGATTGGTATGCAGTTTCTTCATTTTTCTCAAAATTTTTCTTTCAATGTATTTCTTACACTGGCAGCGCCCCAAGACTGAGTTTTGTAGTGATTGGCCATCGCACCACCTGAAGCATACCAGGCCTCAATGATAAACGCTACCAATGTCAGTAAACATCCCGCACTGGAGAAAAACATTTCCTAAAACAATATAATTTTTTAAATTTTTTAAAGATTTTTAAAAATACGTATATATATTTATATATATGTAAAGTAATAACTGTATTTATAAACATTTTAAATTTTTATAATCCACTATATAGGCAATGGAATTCAGCTGATTTCAGTGATTTCATCTTACCAAGAGTTCATAGTTCCCTAATATATAAGAAGAAGAGTAGGGAGGCCTCAAGAGAGCTTCTTTTCACTGCATTGCGTGAAAGCTAAAAGTGCTCTCTCTTTGGAGGAGTCGCCAACAGACAATCAGAAAGAGCCAACTTAGCCTGCTGAGCCTGCACGCCTAAGAGTCTAAGGGGGGTATGTTATGTTTGTCGACCCCTTTCCTCAAGCGATAACATTCACGTATTGTTGGCGGGGCACCGTTATGAATGCTAAGAAGAGGAGTCCTCTAGTGGTTTGCACTTCTTTATAGAAGGGAAGTAATTATGGACTCTTGATCTTACGTATTGAATGAAACTATTGCTTAAAGAATAAAACACGTTGGTGGAACAACTATGTAGTTTCTTTTAAATTAGCTGATATTAATGTTCCTTTCCATTGAGCCTACATGATTTTTGTAGAAGTATCTCAGAAAGCGAAATACTGCCAATCCAATGCATCCAATCAGAAAGACCAGCTCCACGGCAAACACAAAGTATCGTGCCCTGCATTCTGGCACGTATCGCCAGGTTTCTATGGAGTAGGTTGGAAGCTGGTTAGGAAAGACATTGTCAATGTTTGGTCCCTTGCTGATACTTGTGCATATGATTGCTATCAAAAAGCAAATCTGAAAGCAATAGATATAAATAAAAACAAAAAATACAAAATACAAAAACAAAGCAAAAATTACCTGAACATATTGTTATTAAAATACTGTGAGGAGTAAGGAACTAGACTGATTTCATCGACAAGCCTACTAAAAATATTCCGGAGATCCATCGATAAGCCTACTAAAAAGGTGCCGCTTTCAGGGTAGTGTAGTGTATAGCTAAGCACGTCAGTCCGTCGATTTCAAGGGTCGTGGTTCGCTTCCCGTTGGATCAGTTCTTAATTTTTGATTAAGGCTAAACTTCTGCAATTTCCTGTCTCTCTCTCCTGCGTTAAGGGATTTCTCTGGGCGCATTAGCCAAGCGCTACATCCTGCTAAAATCAGAGTTGTAAATGTTTAATATTTCACTTACCGAAACAGTAATACTTGTATATTAATAATATTTTTCCAATAAAAATAATAATAATTGTAATTCATTGACATTTATATATTAACCATATGCTAGTTCGTTAATATTTCACTTACCGACAGTGAAACAGCCAAAACTATGGAAGCAAAAAATTTCGTCATCAGAAAAACTTAGTCACAGATAAAGGGACTACATTGAGCAATGGAAGTTGCGAATTTGGCGAAACGAAAAAATTATGATAAAACTTTGTTCCGTATCAATTGGAATTTAACATCTAAGCTAAAATTCACAAGCCAAAACAAGTCTACTGAACTGAAACTGCATATAAATTAATAAAAGTGTGAATTAATGAAATAAGATTTTTTAAAATAGTTGAAAAATTCCAAAACTGACTGGTTATGTTAATTGTTACTAAATTAATTGTCACAAAATGCCTGAGGATGCTTCAAAACCTCAGGTTAAGCCAACACTTAAGGGCTGCCGCTAGCAAAAGCTGGTAAAAGCAGGTGTCATTATTTCACCTTTGTTGAAATTTTGAGGAAAAACTAGCAATTGTGCTTCTCCAAAAGTCGACGCAGAGTTGTCACTAACATTCTATTGATCCTGCTTCCAGATACAACAAAGATGGATACTTAACTTTGTTAATTGTAACAGTCATAAATTCACAACTTCGTAGAACAGATATAGAGTTATTCCCGTTTTGACCAGTTTTGAGTCAAAAGTTCAATTTTTTAATTGAAATTTTTTCGAAAGAAGAAGCTTTTCACTGAAATACTCTATATTTTACAGACATATTTCATACCAAATTTTTAATCGTAATCCGTCCACAACAGAATATTTCAATATTGAAATGAGAGTGAGATTATATTTATGCGTCTTTTAAGCATTTATAAAATGGACAGGACTTACATTTGTCCTACAAAGCCGAAAAAGCCTACATTTGAAAGTAAAACATTGTCTTTGGAACAATTCTTTTACAGAAAGACATTATAAATTTCAAATAAAATTTAGCACAAACATTTCATCCATCACTTCAGAAATCACTACTTTAGGATGAAAAGTTCTCGTCGATCGCCAAGTTTGAAACGTTTGCCCGTTGGCAGAGTTCGAAAACCGTCCTCACCCCACTCCTATCTAAAGGCGGTGATTTTGTACTCTTCTCTGGGTTTGCTTTTCTTCTTCAGCCTTTGTACGGTCAGTGGAGGTTTGAGTTTGGTCGGATGTAAACGAAACTACTACACAAATGCGGGCCTAATTTCGGCAGGGTCCATTCTGGTCACCATTACAGCCAATAGTTTGCTGTTTGCAACAACAAAACTGACCAGTGTAACCAGCAATACCATCTTTTTGGTCTTCCAAGCTGCTGGTTTTGGGATCGGATGCCTGTATGGAATTGCCTCTGGTTAGTGTTTTGGAGGTTAAAATATGCTTAGTTATAACTTTGTTAAAATGATAGCTTATAATGATATCTTATAGATGAACGATAGCTTATAGTTTTGTTAAAATGATTATACGAGTTAGGTGTGGATGGATGCACAGTTTTCAGGACTGTAATTTCGAACATACATATGCATTATTGAAGCTATTATTACGTATTTTAAATAGCATTCATTAATATTTTGCTTTTGTCATGCGATGGCAGACACTTTCAGAAAAGTAGTCTTGAAATTGTGTCAAACTAAAAATCGAGAATGTTTCAAGTTTCCTTGCCTCACGAACGCTCTTCAACGCTTTGCAGTAGTCTAAGTCGAGTCAACTGAAGAATTAACTGAAGACAACGTGAATAGTTAAATAAAATAAATTAAGCAAATGTGTCGTTGCCTGTCTACAACCTCAGTCTCCTGTTTATTTCTTAAGGTAATTAGCCAATCAAATTTGCCTGGCTTAAATACACCAAAACAATGACGACAACAAATACAATACTTCCACCGTTTTACAATATTCAGTATATCGCCCTGAATATACTGTACTCCAATTCAATATAATGTACCCAACGCCAACAGAATACGTGAATGTTCCCCCATCTGGGGGAGATTGAATCCATGCTCGTTTGGTGGCGAAGACCTAAAGGCGGACCTCGTTTGGGGATCGCCAAAAGTGGTCCCTATTGGAGAGGTTACCAAAAGGGTCCCAGTTTGGGTAGGATCGCCTAGCAAGTTAAGAGATTGGCTGAATGATTGACTGTTGGCGTCCCTCCAAACGGGGAAGTACCCATGCGCTGTCGAACTGGGGGAACATTCGCGTATTCTGGACGGAGCACTGGTACGCAATACAGTGAAGGACAGACTTCTAGTGGCTGACTCTTCTTCTATTCACTCTTGATTAAACATTTTGGGATAAAAGTTGAATTACAGGTTTTTGTATGTGCGCGACTCTACTTACAGGCATTCATGGAGTCTACTGTGAAGTGGATTACGCTGGAAATTTGGTGCCATCTTGGCTGGGGGGAACCATTTCGGATTCCAGTCGATGCGTCTCAGCATATTTCAATCTGGAAAGCCAAATGTGCGAGCCGCGGCAGTTGATAGCGCAAGATACAGCTGTATCCTATCTGGTGAATAGAGTTTACTTTAGAAGTCTTAACATAATGCTGCTGATCAGCTGTCTCAGTGCGGGTCTAATCCTGGGATTTCTGATTCACATTGGTCGGATGCAGTGTTTGAAAGCAAGAAGGGTTCAACCAGGTAAACTAACGGAACAAGAATACATTTCACTTTATGTATTTATTTAGATTTATTATTTATTTATTTGTTTATTATATTTTCACCACAGTTCAGATTGGATAGTCAAGCCCTTCGTCATGGTTCAATACGCTTTTTCAAGTTTTCTTAACATTGCTGAAATAATTATGTAGTCTTATTGTTTTCGACACTTGAAACTTAAAAACTGTAAAATGTAACACTGTTGTATTTTGACGTCAGAGTCCTTCAGCAAGGGGGTCAGTGTGCTACCTCCCAGAGTGGACCAATGGACTGGCAAGAAGTCGCCTGCAAAGAAAGAAATGCCACGAACAAAGCTGACACTGCCGAAAGGAGTGCTGACCTCTGACTCCGAAACTGCGGTGTCGACACCGGTGTCAAAGTCGCTGCCGAGTCAGAGTCAGACCAGCACTTCTCATCCGGAGTCTGCTTTTGAGGTGGTGGAGGTGGAATCGGATCTTCCTCCCTCCACGTCAGTGTCAGTAACTTCGGCGATTGAGATTGAACCGTCGGAGCAGTCGTCGACGCGCGACAGCGCGACTGTTATCCAGCGGGCGAATCTGGAACGGCAGCTGGCAGGAAAATCCCAGATAGCTCGCTGCTGCTCCGTCGAGTATCTAAGCGAGGGTCGTGATCTACGTCAGTTGGCGTCAGCGCCGAGTGGAGCCAGTGATTCAAATGTTCATTACCTCATGTCAAAGTTGGAACTAGAAGTAGAGGAACTGCTACAGAATGACGATACAGCGGCAGGTTAGGGCAGACGACTCTAGAATTTAATTTATTTTTATTTAAATTAATTCTAATTTATTCTAAATTAATAATTAATTAATAAATTAATTAAATTCCCTGCAGCGCGAATGAAGGTTTTGACTTCTTCCTTGTCTCGGAAATTTGGAAGCATACAATTTCTGTCTTAAACATTTTTCTGCCAAATCATCCTGAATAAGGACAATAAAAACCACACTAAAGAAATTTAATTATAACTGCTCCTGCAACCCGAAGCATTTGTACCTCAGGTGGGATTTGAACGCTAATGTCGAACGAACGAACGAAGCTAGTGTCCCTTACTTAGTGCCCAGATGACAAATTTGATCTGATAATCTTTAAAAACTGCTATTTTAAAACTGCTTCAAATTTGATACTAACAAACTTGATTTTCTTCTGACGCAGAACCTGAGCTTTCCATTGATATAAAGATTACGTGAAAGGTTTCCATAGATGTTGAGAAAAAGCTGTTTTTCTGCCAAAAATATTTTCAAAATATTTGTTAGTTACGTGTCCCTTTATGAGTCACGGTTCGGGTTACCTCACTGCACAAAATCAAATTTGCACGAATAAGTACTGAGATATTTCTATAGCCTCCGCCCACAAGCCCGCCCCTCTCAAAATTCATCTCCAGTATATGTAGGAGAGCTACATGCAAGGAAGAAATGAAATTCTCAACTCAGCACCTAAGACCCGAAACATTCGGGCCTCGGGTGGGGTTCGAACCCGCGACTTCTGGAGTAACGCGGCGTCATGCCACTGCCAACGGAGTACGGAGGCTACAGTCGCATCAAGCTAGAAGGATTCGTATCCAAACTGAAGTGACAAATTAATAATGCGTTATACTGCGTTATACAACGCGAAAAAACACAGGGCAAGATATACTCAAGTGTTCTCAGCTCACAGGGTGTGGAAAAAAATTAAACTGTCAATTCAGAACTTGAGACCCGGAAAATTTGGGCCTCAGGCGGGATGCCTGGTTTATATGCATCTACAAAATCATTTGTCGAGCTTTATTATTGACTCTATTCGCATTTTAAGCGGTTTCCATCGGTCCGAATTCTGACAACGATAGCGCGGAGGAGAGACCACCCACGTCGAATGATACTCTCTATGTGACTGCTTTCGATAGACATCTGGATCTAGAGTCAATGGATACCGCTGAGCACAGTCTTGGCACTGACACAGCCACAGTTGTACCAAAGGATGATACAGTTTCGACGAACAGCAATAATGAAGAAATTCCCGTGGAATTTGAAGCAGATACTGACAGTTTCTGTAGCTACAATTTTAAGGAATAAGTTGCCAAGGGCCTGTTCATAAAAAGGATTAAACGTTTTAACTAAACGGATTAACTTAAATGGATTAAACGGATTAAAAAGCGCATTCAGAAAATCGTGCGCTAAAACATTTTAACGGATTAAGCCAGTCAGTTTAAGTCAAAGATCTTTAATCCGTTTATTCCGCGAGTGAATTCATAAAATGATTAAAGTTTAACTTTATCCGTTTAATCCAATTTATAAAAAGGCCCCAAGAAAGCAGAGCATCGTAATAACATTAGCGATTATTGTTTCTTGACACAGTGCTAATATATTTTGATGACTACTTTAATATTAAATTGGTCGCAAAACACTGTTAGCTTGACATCAATTTAGATTGTGAAGATGATTGGTTTCCTAAACCAAAGTAAATGCAGTTAGTTACTCTGGAACTTACAACTAAACTACTTTGCCCTAACTAGCTTCAGAGTAGTTTTGGATCCAGTTTTTACAGCTACTCAGGTTCACCCGTTAGGAATAGTAAAAAGTATTAGTAATTTTAGAGCTTCGTCTAAATGTTGGGATAGCCAACACTGAATAACTGCAATTGCAATTATCCCAGGTGTTCTACAATGTCATAACTCACTACGTCCATTGCTATCACCGTGTGAATTAATTGAATTAATGACTTAATAGCATATTAACTGCGCTCAGTGTTTTCTTGGCTGTTACTTTTATTCTATTGGGATGGGAGGGTTCTGGATTGAAGATAGGCATAATCTTCCCTAACTAATGAATGGGTGGGACCAGGACTAATGAATGTCCTGTACTTATGCCTATGTAACTTCTGCCTACACTGTAACACGACTCACGACTGTCCTTATGCCTACACTAATCTTCCACAACTCAAAATTGTACTTATGCCTATATATTAACTGGAAAAACTAAAAACTGTACTTATGCCTACAAATACCGTAACCCTCTCCTATCTGCTGTCCATAAAATTATGTTCGAACTGTCAATAATTTGATCAACTCTTGTTAGTATGCAATTTAGCATTCAAAGCTAGTGAAATAATGGCGACAAAAATAGAAAAAAATAAAAATAGATAAAAATGTTTATTTACTATATTTAGTTTTTACAATATTTATATTTATTTAAAATAAAAGATTTACAAAATCAGTTTGTTAGCTCTAATTAATGCTCGGTTTTGAATGTGAAATTGCAGTTATATAATATGTATAAATTTAAATCTAATTAAAAAATTCATAAAACGTTAAATACGTTTAAATACATTTAAATCCTTAAATTCATTTAAACTTAAGCTTTTCGTTAGTTTAGTATAAGCTCACATAGTGAGCTTACCGTTTTTGCTTAGTCTGAGCTAAAGAAAACCTTGATCGAAAAACGGTTTTCAAATTTTGTGTGAAAATGAGCAGAATCCGTTGTGGGATATTATCCATTGTATGCGTAAATTACACTGCGCAACAGCGCAGCAGTGTGGCGCAGAAGCGCATTGTTCTCATAAAGTTAGCACAACAGTACGTCTAAATTATTGAATGTCTAAGAATTCAAATGTTTACTTATGCGTGAATGATAAAGCTAATTTCTTTCTTGGGCTAGCTACAGCAGTAGTTTTGCAACTATAAAAGAAAGCTTCGCGAAGTATTCAGGACGGTTGTGTCAATTTTTGGTTGGGGAGAAGTCGGTTTTTGTTGGGTAGGGCTTTGTCAAAGTTTGGCTCTCGAAATTTAGTAGGTTTTTGCAAGTATGGTATTTTGTTTGTGAGCGATGATCCGAAATAGTTTTTCTTGTTTGTCGTAACTTTTGCAAAGTAAAGTAACGTTATGGTCTTCCTCTTTTCTAAGTAGTTTTAGGGCTCTCTTTTATATCCGAATTCTAACAGTCACTCTACATTCTCCGAGAGATTCTACATCTAGGCATCACACACCGAGCACGAATTGAGCAATCGTTTATTATAAAGTATTCTTTTTATTAGGCAAGTTATATGACTTTCCTACACCGTGATCATAAAATTTTTCATAGTGGACCCTCCTTAAGAACGCTGTGCGTAGGTATCCGTCTGGAATGATTGAATTTCGCAAAATCGAAAATTTTTTGTGATATTCATCACAGCTTGGATAAAAATACACCTATATCAAATTTTAGCTCAATTGATTAAGTTTTAGGAACTTTAGAGGTTGGGGTAATAATTATCATTGTCTCACCTTTGTATAACTCCATATATTTGCTAAATGTAGAGATAGTATGTAAATCATTCATTTATGTATTGTCACATTGTTGTTACACGCCCAATACTTTTTCGGCCTTAGCTAGCGTTTGGCTTAGCTAACGTCACCATTCTATTTGGTTGGTCGGGGAGGTGTTGTTAGGTGGGGTGTAACTATTGGGTTGATCAAACTTGGGAGCGCTGTATGCGCATGTCAACTTCTGGTTGGGGGTGGGTTTTCTAAGCCCCGCCTACTTTGGGGGTCTCCTTTGAAAACTCCCCAACGCATCAGTTCTGTTAGTTTCTTTCCCAACTCCAGTCGGTTATAATCGCTCATCGGTCGCCCGATTACCACCTACTTTCGCTTGGGCATTTGCTTCGGTGTCTCCTCTACACCTACCCTCTCCCCCTGGGGTGTACACTGTTCTGGGTTCATTCAACCCTAAGGTTTGTTTGTATTGTTGTGTGTGTGTGCTTTGTTTGTCTGGGATTGACTGTCTGTCGGGGCTTACGCCCACTGTATGTACGTACGTTTATTAAATCATTTATCTTACGGCCTTGTTATTTTGGTAGTTTAGGTTAGTTGTTAGACTAGGCAGGTAGGAATAACATCATTGTTTGTGTAACTTTATAGTTTGGCGAGGCTTCCACGTCCTGGTTCCTGACAGCCAGGTCCGTTATCTATTGAGCGACAGCTCCTCCGACAATTACTTGTCGGTTAGCTAATTGGAGTATCACATTTGCGCTACACTAAATTACCTTTAGGAGACGGATATCAAGAGGACGACAAACTAAGCTTTATATTTAGTTTGGAACATGTAATTTAAGTTTGTAACTTTGTTACTAATTTTCTAGAAAACTTTGAATACCAATTTTATGTTTTCCAGGTGAATTTAAAGCTTTAAGCCCAACACGATGCTGGATAGCTCACAGACTTCATCCAATAAACTGTTGATTTTATTCTGGGCGCATGTTGTTCGTGGAAGTATCTTCTGGTTCATTGTTAAATTGCTTGCACTTTGCTTTTGCTTATCCCAACTAGCAGCTATTATTCGGCAAAGCATGAGTGGGGACGGTCTTGTCATAATAGAAGTAAGGAGTATCCGAAATAACGGATGCTTAGATATATAAAAACTATTGATGTTGCGGGAGTGTTAATACTAACTAAGCATAGGATAACATGGGCGGAAATAGTGGTGTACTGCCCCTCAAATCGACAGCAGGTTGTTGAACTTTTAATTGCCCAATTAGAACTTAATTACAAGTTAGTCCAGTTGGATTTCAATATGATTTGGTACAACCGTCCGATTTCTAACTTGTAATCCATTCCATGGTGCACAGTAAACTGGTATCTGTATTTACTGGTCCGTCTTTACTGAATCCTATTAGACACTTCAGAAAACTACATCGCTAATGGATATAAAAGAAACGCGATACAGAGAATTCATAAGAAAATGATGAATCAAATTATTTAAATAAAAACTTGGTAATTACAATGTGTCGCAATTGTCTGACATGCAATAATTCATTGAAAAATGTTGTAATTTGAGAGTTATTATCTCCGCAGAAGTGGCTCAATGCTAGCTATCCAGACGTTCTCAATACATGCTTCATTATATCTTTATTAACTGGTTTTTTCAAGCACTGCTCGGTAGAATTTTAACTCTCTTTAGCTTGCACAGACAGCATTTTAGACCCATAGGTCTATTTGAAAGTTGTTCCTAGTTCGATTAGCTATCGATTCATACCCAATTTGGCTATATTTTTAAAAATTCAAAAGTTGGCTTTTACCACAAAGATCAAAAAGATGCCGCCACAGCACACGTTTTCAATATTGACGCATTTATTTTGGCCATCTTATGTGACAGACATGGGTACATTAAACTGCCAAGTCTGGTGATTTTTTAGTACACAATGAGTGAGAAAACCAAAAGAATTTTAAAATTCGGAAAAAGTAATTTTAGCAAAATTTTGTGACTAGTTTTTTGAGCTCACAACAGGCGGCAAAAACTTACGAATAATTTCATAAAGGTAGGTCTTTTTATGCGCAGAGTGCAGTTATCTTCTCTTATCTCCTTATAATGAATTCTAAAAATTGGACACAAAAACGGCAATGTTTGCTCAAAAACGCTATTTTTCGTAATTTTCTCGTTCTGTCAATAACTGTTCGCTAATTATCAAGTCTGAGCCATCAAATTTGGCTGAGCTGTTGCCTCATATGTGCCAAAGTTCTTGGCGTAAAAGGAATTCGTCAATGTTGTGCTGTTCTGATGTGTCGGTGCCTTTGATCGTTAATGGATGAAAAGTGAATTATAGTCCATGAAATATATGAAATATAAATATGAAATACAATGAGGAATCAATCGATAGCTATGGAGATGAGGAACGACCTAACTTTTCTAATAGAACTATGGGTCTAACACGCTGTCTGTGGAAGTTAAAGCAAGTAAATCTTTACTCATATATACTGCGCCAAGGTGAGGTCTGATCATAATTAAAATATGTTTTATGAGCGATTGGCTGGCTAACTTCGAGACACAGACCGTGAAATATCATTCTTGTAAATGCTTTAATTTGGCGTATTGGTCAGCCATATGTTCGTTCGCGTTCGAAATCTACGTGGCATTGAAGGGCTCATCCCCGAGATTTGCAAGCTTCGTGGGCTTAAACTTTAATAACTTTGGCACAGTCTGAGTTCGAACTCGAATATTTTGTCTTGTTTTTGAGAACATATGTACCCATATTGTGTATGAACTTGGGCGAAATCTGTGACTATCGATTTTGGACCAAACGACCTCCCTTAATTTAGTTGTCATAACCTTGGGGGATGGTTTCCGAACGAATGAACTCAACCAGTGGCTTCCCCACCATAGTTCCCAATGCAGTCACTCTTTTTCAGATTTCTTCTGACGAAGCTATTCCTTTTCCTGCTGTTTCTATCTGCAACGTTAACCTCTTCAAACAGAACCAGCTTGCCAAATACCCTGACTTGAAATCCGTGGTGAGTGACTAGCTAGAATTTTTATTCCAAAAATTAAGTGATCATTGTATCCAAAATGATAACTTTACTTCAAATGTGGTTTGGCAGGCGTAACTCAATGTGTGAAGAACAACTAAAAATAATTATTTTTCTCTTATAGATGGATGAATTTGATGCAGCCGTAGCGCTGATAGCAAACAACAGCACGACTAGTTCAAGTACCTTCAGTCCATCCGAAATGATACTGCCGCCTATCAGAAAGAAACGATTGACAGGTGTATACCATAGTACTTTTGCAAAATCGGTTTTTGCTAATTTTAAAGTTGCTATGATTTGTAACTTAAAATTCATCCCAAACCAATGACTACAGCCCAGTCTATTGGAAACTGTGAGTCGGTATTTGTAGGTCGGTTGATTGTACAAATTAACCATTTGCTGAAATTTTGCAGTATCGTTATATTGATTAGTTTTTTAAAAATAACAATCCTACTAAGCTAACTCAAAAATAAATTATTAAATTAATAATCACTAATTCTTTTTAACAAGGAAACGTTTGCCTGCCATTTCCATTTCTTGCAAGCTTGTAATTTCATAGTTAGCATGAAACGATTGAGCTTTTAGGTCATTCAATTTGCGATATTAATGGTTTCAAATTTCACAGTACTTCCTCTCTTGTTAACAAATGAATATTTAATTAGCAATGGCGAATAATAGGTTCCTGTTTCAGAATGTCCCGAAAATTGGACCACATTAACCGACGCCTGCTACTTTCCCATAGGCCGTGGGGCAGCTGGCGAATCTGCGGATAAACGATGTGCAAACGAAGCGCATCCAGACAGTCATCTTGCTATATTCCCATCAAAGAAACATTTCCTGGATTTCGTAACACTATTGTAACTTATTATGTTTTATGTATACGTTTCTTTCCCGGAAACCCACAGGAAGAGAACCCGGTTCTGGTTACGTTAGGAACCAAGCTCTAGGTGGTGTGCTACTTTAGTTTTTATTACGCCAATATGCCTCCTGACTCGTCGCTCGGTTTTTGCCGCGACAGCACTTGTCACAGCGACATTAGTCGAGTTTACAAACTTGTTAGGTTATTCTCATACCAAGAGTACATAATCACCTCAAAGAAATTTACGCGCTATGTTCCGACTTTCGAAGCAGGCACAAAATTCGCTAACACACTGCTTGTGTTTTCGAGCTTACGTACATAAACATAGAGCGAGTGAGCGTACCCCTGTTTCAAACAGGTGCTGATTTGCGGGCTGGGGGTGGGCCGTTAGCGAGCAAAGCATCGTTTTTGCTATGATAACATAATTTGAGTGTGCCAAGTGGCTCTTGACTTTGTGTAGCCTAATTTTATTTCAAATGTTAGCTCAGGTCAGATGATCACAGTTCGGTTCCTTGTTGCTCAGGCTTTAGGGTAAATTACAGCGGCGTGTTTTCATAAATGTTTTAGCAAACTCATAGTCAAGTTGTTTGCGCAAATAAGCAAGTAAATTCACGTAACGTACAACAACGGATTTGAAATTTCATCAATCATGTGGTTCTGGTACATTTCGAAATCGTTGGATAGCACTGTTTGGTTGGTTACCAGAATTACTTACATAGTAGTCTAGAAAATTCACAGAAAATTGACTACCTAAAATTTCAAATTGCCAAATACAGACATTAAAGAAGTAAGTTCAAATCAGAGCTTCCCTACCAGAATTACTTACATAGTAGTCTAGAAAATTCACAGACAATTGACTACCTAAAATTTCAAATTGCCAAATACAGACCTTAAAGAAGTAAGGTCAAATCAGAGCTTCACCATTTGTAGTAAAGATGCTGCGTATTAAATTAAAAACATTGCATATTAAATATTTTATAATTTATTGAATTTCAGAGAAGATTTGTTTGGGTCTACATCTACACATAATGCAGTGATTGACGGTTACTACGAAGGACCAAAAAGTTACTCATCAATCCATTATGGCTGTACTTTGAAGTAGGTTTTTACTTTGGCTGTCTGTACCTCGTTTTACTTTCACTCATCAGTTGCAGTAGTAATATTTTATAGTGAAGTTCAAATATGTTATTTAAATAAAAAGATTTCATTGGAAAGTGGAAACTTAAAATTTTTGTGGTGACTTAAAACTTTTATGAACTATGAACTTTGTGGTGACAAATATATTAAGAAACATCGTAGGTTTATCTGGAAAACTTATTTTTTAGAAAATATTTTCTCCGACTGAGAATATCAGAGATTGGATTCTTGCTTTGAGGTTATGCCTTGTCTTTAACGTTGGTTCTGAAAAAGCTTACTTAAGGGGGGGGTCGCTTTTGGTCAAAATCGATAGTCACGGATTTCGCTCATTTTCACACACAATATAGGTACATATGTTCTCAAAAACAAGACAAAATGTTAGAGTTCAAAAGCAGACTGTGGCAGAGATATTCAGCTATAAAGTTGGAAACTTGAAAATCATTATGATTTGCCCTCCAAGGTCATGCTGAGCCAGAACAGCAGCGAAATTTGGGTCAATTAATATGGCAAATTAATTCTGTGGGTTGGCAAATATTTTAATACTAAAACGACTCCGGATATCCAGCCAGTCGTTCACAGTACATTTTTCAATTGAGAACTGTGCCTTTTTCGGCTATCTGTGCCCTCAAACTTTAGCTTGCTCTAACTTTTAGTTACTACATTTCAGACGCATAGTTCTATTAGAAAAGTTGTTCAGCTCATCAGTAGCTATCGAATAATGCCAATTTGTCTATATTTTGGAAATTTAAAAAAATTGACTTTTGTGACCTATGAGAGATCAAAGGAGCCGACACGACAGAAATTTCTACCTTGAAGCATTTGCCTTTAGCATAATGTCCGGCCGGCATTGAGAGTTTTATGTGCCAATTTTGGTGACTTTTGAGTGGGTAACGAGTAAGAAATTATTAAAAGAACGCGAAAATTGTGCAAAATGATGATTTTTGGCAAAATTAGCAGATTTTGTGGCAAGTTTTTTGAGTGCACTACAAATGGTAAAATTGTGCAACTACTGTCATAAGAATTCTGAGTATACGTTGAATGCAATTATCTGTAAGCGATTTCTGTAGCTTTTGCCAATCGTGCAGGAGAGGCGAAAATATTTTGCTGGTTCTGTTTTTCGTGGTACAAAAAGCACCAATTTTCCAAAATTTTGACTTTGAAAAATCGCCAAAAATACGCCATTAAACAAAACTGCACCAGAAGGGTATTTGCACTCTCCGATATGTACATAACATGTACAACACAGTTGTAGCGCTGTATCTTTCATACAGCGAAAAATTTTTCTGCCACAAACTTTTAACTTTTTTATTTTCCTATGTTTAACACATGTCAAGGTCACCTTTTAAAGGCTCTACAGAATGATTGAAGCAATATTACGCAAAACGCACCTGTCTTGTTTTGAGTACCCATTGGGACTACACAATATGTGAAAATGAGCAAAATCGGAGATGGTCGAAAAATCGACCAAAAAGCGACCCCCCCCCCCCCTTAATCAACCAACCAATGCTTGCTTAACTTCAGGTACGTGCCATTTTTCAATAAAAATGAGCCAAATGGTGGAATTGATGAAAGGTGTTTTGAAGTCAAATACAATGGTAATAATGATATACCTTGCAGTGGTGGGTCAAAACAAACAATTTGTCAGATGCTGCTAGACTCAGCCGATCCAATTTGTGCAGGTATACGTAAACAAAATAACAGAGATTTTCTTTTTAAAGTTTCTTTGCGTAATTAAAATTTGTATAGAATGAGGTTTTGGAAAGTCGATGTTGTGTCTGTTTACTGTTTGGCCTTTCTCGGCTTGATTACCTGATATGTAGTCTGATTGCTTATTTGTTGGATTCGGATGCTTGCAGTAGAAGTCGAGTTATATCTACATCTTCGTTGCTCCATCTAAAATTGTTCCATGGATATTAGCATATTTCCCAAGGTGGTTCTCATGATTCGAGTATAGCCCAGAAGTTTAATCCACATTTGACCTTAATAACGTAGTTTATATATTAGAGACAACCTTATTGACAACCTCAACTAAACCAGAACAACAGCCAAACATAATGACCAATACTGCATCCTCGATCACAATACCAACAAAAACCTATACAGTACGTTATGCTTTATTTTATATTTGCTATACTATTTAAACGGTTGCTGAATGAACGTAGGCATTCCCTAACGGAATCAAACAAGGGTTTCTAATTTTTCATTTATTGTAAAATCGGTCTTTTAATCTATAATGCTGTTGCATAATTTTCTTTGATGAAACGTAGTTTAGGGGTGAGAACCTCAGCAACCCATTTTCGTTATTCGTAGTGCAATAACACATTACTTAATTTGCAGGAGGTTCCTGAAAATGAAAGGTCTTTGGTGGTGAAATCTCGAGAAAAACTACAATTGGAGCTTACTAGACTCAGTTTATCCGAACGGCAGCAGATTAGTCATGCTAGCAAAGACATGCTAACGTATTGTACTCTAGCCGGCACCGGTACTTGTGAAAGGTAATGAGTGTTTGCGTACTTAGCATAACATAAAAATACGTTTGCATTTTACAAATGTAATCTAATGTGTTTGTGTTTCAATCTGATATGAATTTTGCTTTGTTATTCTCATTTTAGCCTATTCACTGATAGCTTCTTTGATTTTAACTACGGAAATTGCTTCTTATTTAATAATCTTTCTGCAGCACCTGCTTATGGGCCGAATATGGTTGGACGACGATACGGTAATTCGATGTTCCCAGTGTTTTCCTTAAACAATTGAACTTCTAAACTCAAAACTATTTAGCATAAACTGAATTCTGGTTTCCCCAGGTTACTCAAGATAATCTTCAATGTTCATTAGCCATATGGACACTTTTTCAATTGGATCCTTTGTACGTATTAAATTTGCCTTTCAATTTGAAACAAATGGATTACTTATTAAAAGAGGGTGCTTGGGACAGGGATAACATATCGGAAAGCTGTCATTGTGACAGAACAAAAATTGCTGGAAAATTAATAAAGAAAACTGAAAGAAGAAGAAGCTAATATGGGTCATTACTACCTTCAATGTATTCCCGCATTTCCTATCTGTTTAGACGACTCCAAAATATTTTGAATCCAGGGTATTTTAATTTTATTGTATAATGATTATATATGTGGACACTTTTCTGTTTTCTCTATGGACTTGGGTTACAATTTGCAAGAAATGGAAAACAGCTAGTGAAATGTGGTTTCCACAGCCCAAAGCAAGTTCCTAAAATATTGAAAACTGAGTAAATTTAGAGTCATTTCGTATTGCTTTCGGCAAACTTTCGGAGAGCGAGCGACAAGCTCACGACAAGAAAGAATCGCATATTAACACATTGACTGCAGCCATTGAAGGTTATATGTCATAACCTGTAGGACAAGAATTCTTTTTTGAGGCAATGACTTAATTGTTGTGCCAGAAACTAAGTTAGATCTCAGAAACTTTTTGGCGCATGAAATTATTGCCAACGTAGCCGTAACCCACTAGTGTCACATGGCCTACACGTTATAACTATTCCTTTCACGCCATGCGGCATTGGGTCACGCTTCTTTTCGGCATATTTTATGTTTAAGGTAATTATTTTATGCTTAAGTATGTTATATGTTAGGGTTCTGTTAGGGTTTTGTTAGGGTTTGTTTTGTTTACTTACCAATTATTATTGTTATTATTATTATCATGTATGTTATTGGTTTGGTTTCATTTTGTCGTTATACATTGACTCATGGCAGCAAATCTTCGTCTGGACAGCTCCGACGAATTTTCAGAAACTGATTCAGATGATGGCTTTTGCTTGGATAGCATTTCCAGTTCAGATGAATCATCGTCGTCTACTGATTCTGACCTAATTGGCTGAGGACCTGTCAGTGGTGACCATCCTATTTTTGACTTTACCGGTCAGACCGACTTGAACTATCCTATTGAACCGAGTGACCCTGACGGAACGGTGACACCCTTAGATGTGTATTAGACCATCATTAACGATGAAATCATGCATCTCATGGTGACGGAGACAAATCGCAAAGCTTAGGAAGTTTCGGAGTCTGCTGAAATTGGCCCTGCGTCTCGTCTTTGACAGTGGGTGGGCACAACCCCGTAAACATATTTCTGATTACTGGAGCACAAGTAGGCTGTACCGCAACGATGTTGGTGTCAACGTCATGCCGCGGAACCGCTTTGAGCTAATTTTGCGTAACTGGCACTTCAGCTATTACAACGCCTCAATGGCTAACGCAATGATCGGATCCGCAAAATTCGCCCTCTTCTAGATGTCCTGCTCAGAAAATTTCAGTTACTGTACTATCCTGGAAAGCGGGTTGCTATTGTTGAAAGGCTTATCCGCTGACGTGGCCGTCTTCCCTTCCGCCAATATATTCCTTGAAAAATCCACAAATATGGGATAAAACTTTTCAAGTTGTGCGATCCAAACGGATATTCTTGGAATGATCTATGCTGGAAAAAAAGGGATCCACAACCGCGACGTCCTCTCTCCGAAAGGGTCAGCGGCTCTTGGTTGGAGAGATTAAATTGTTTGAAAACGACGATGGGGTAGTTGTGATGAATGGAAAGACAAACGCGATGTTCTCCATTGCTGAGGATCCAGATTAGGTGAACAGTGGGAAGAGAAATCGGATCAACGAAGAGATTCGGAAACCTTAAATGGTCCTGGCATATAATGCCGCAAGGCAGGGAATCGATGTATCAAATAAGCTTGCTTCCTAGTGTACCAGTCGTGTACCCTGTGACCTGCTAAATACACACACATACACACACCCACACACACACACACACACAGACACACACAGACACGCACACACACACACTCACACACACACATATGTACACATATATACACATATATACACATATACAAATATTGAAAAATATAAAACAGATTGATATTAAATCCTTCGATTCGTAGCAGTTCCCTATAATTATGCATGAATGTTCTTCGCAAAAACAAAATGGAGGCCGGATAATAAATTGCTCCAAATTGTAGTCCTGAAAAAAAGAAGGCCGATGCTTAAACGAGAGAGGACAACAACAACAACAACAACAACAACAACAACAACAACAACAACAACAACAACAACAACAACAACAACAACATTATCATGAACAACAACAAGGACACTGATTCTAGTCCTTGTACCGACCTTCCGATTTTTGAGGGAACCCGCACCAGCTGAACCCCCTTGTAATAAGTGTGCTTACAACAGCCTTCTGCTGTATTTTCATGGCGTGTTGGCCAAAATTTGCGACTCCTAGTCGGTTTTGACCATATTTCGCAAAATTCGCCAAACTCTATAACCCTTTATGCCGGATGGCCCCATGGGCCAAATGGGGGGATTTCACGGCAGAGGCTAGTTACCGGTTTTTCCACGACTGCTCCAAAAATCGAGTTTCTATAGCTTTGTACCGACAATTAAAATTTTTATGATTCCGAGACCTGCTCGAATGCTGCATGCAAGCGAATGTAGCATCAGCTGTAGTTCGTCGCCGAAAAAGCGTTTCACCAGGTGACAAGGGAGGTTATGCACATTTCGTTTCAGTATTAACTCCTGCACATAGAAATCAATTAGTTGGTTTTCTGCAGTGACTTTGTCCTAGTTTGAGGGCTCCTAACTTTTTCTGGTTGCATCGGAGATCCTTTAATACTGTGTTATGAAATGAAGAGGAATTTATTTGTTATCGATTGGTCGCAGTCCCATCTTTCTGGGTGCTCTCAGTAAAACTGCCAGCCGTAAAATGGGTCATTTTCAACCGTTAGTCCTGAGGAAATTCAGGCATGCAAGGGTTATCCAATAGAATCGGTAATTCAAATTTTCGACCTACGGAGTCAAGTGAAAATGAAATGGGCACTAGACTATTTGAAAAACGAAGGCTTGTCTTTTATGCACAACCACTACTTGCAGTTGGTAGATCGCTCCTCCTTTAACTTGCAGAATACAGCCAGGCTCAAATTTAATTTTTTGGTATACCTAAGTCCATGTACTCGAATTGTCTAGCAAACCTCTTTCTATAAATAATGTCTAACGTTACGCCTAACATAGTCAAGGAAACTCGCAATTTCATTCCTTCTAGCTTGCTTCAATCTAGAAACTTTAGCGGTTTGAGCCTTGAATTTTTCGGATTTATGTTTTATGCCATTATGCTTTGTGGTCTTAGGTTTTACATTTGTGCTTGAATACGTTACAACATAAGAATAGTGTAATATGTAGTTAGTTAGTTGTTTGCACACTGCATTTTTACTGCACTTTCTTAGGACTGTACGCCCAAGTTAATCTGGAACAAGAAGACTACCTGAAAACAACAAGTTCCGCAGCTGCTGTGTTGTCAATCTTGCCATCAGGATCAAACATTTTTATGGATACTGACGGATACTTTGCAGCTGCGGGTTATGTTACTGCGTTCGCTATTCATTATGTATGTATAAGTTAATTTACAGCAGGATTTCAGTTTAAGCAAAAGTTGGATCATATCAAGGAAGTCCCCCCAAAACAAAATTGGTAAACTGTAACAGCATATTGTTAGCGACGAAACAATCTTAGAGCTTTTTTTTTGGTGAGGGCCCGACACCGTTTAGGCACCGCGTGGGGCCTGTCAGGTGTTTCTCTCCGCAGACCAAAAACGGACAAGAGGCGGAGAGAAGAAGACTACGGATAGAAAACGTAGTCCCCAAGCCAAGCCGGCGTACGGTTATTGCAGTCTCGCCCAGGGCAACCTGTCTTGTTCTTTCCAACACAGGTTGCCCCCCGCAAACCTGTAGAGACTAGGTTGGCTGAAAGCTAGAAGTGTGCCCACTTGGAAGGCAAATGGTACAAAAAATAACGGCTGCAGAATAGGGCCGGAGGGGAGGCCAAGTCTCAAACAGGAAAGCAAAGAAACGTCCGCTGTGAGGAGTTGTGTTTTGAAAGTATGCCTTGGAGAATTTTGGAAATTTGGATGTTACTTGATTGAGACACAGACATAGACACAGAGGGACCTTTTTCACCCGCCATGTCTATTGCCTGCCCTCAATCAACTGCTACAATATCGTCCTAAACTGCTGATTCCCAAATTTCTAAATTGAATTGAACGCAAGACAATGCTGTTCCGTAAGCTGGTTGGAGTGCAGTCAAAACTCAAAGCCTCAACTGACCAGCCACAATTAACCCACGACTACAAATTTATTAGCTAGGCTCCTGATTCAGATACAGCAACGAACACAGGAGGATCTTTTCCAGCCCCTATGCACGCTACTGATCCCAACCAAAATTACTTAGTATTTCCGATGAATCCTACGAGTTGCTCCGTTCGAGAAATTAGATTAAACTAAACTATTAATCCTATTTAACTGTGTGTACTTCCCTCAGATTGATCTCCAGGACTTATTGTGATCCCATGCCTGATTCCAATTGTAAGCCGCTATGAGGCTCTTCACGAGACTTGAATCCTGCTTGTCGGGATCGCCATTGGCATCCACATCTTCCACTTGTTGGATCATATCTAGTATGAAGTATCATCTCCGACATTGGTACCTCTCTGATCACTGGCCCGCAGAGGATGTCAAAAATTGAATTAACGTTTGCATATATTTGTTCCAAAACTGATCTGATATGGCAGCCGGCTTATCGTACGTCTTGGATCGGATTTATGGCAGATTTCATCTTAGAGCTTAAGGCCTCGCATTTCGGCCTTTCCAGTGCTATAAGCTATTTTGCTGTAGCTTATTGCTATGAAAGTTTATTTATAATTTGCCAAAAACTGCCGGTTTGGTCGATTTTAGCTAAACTTTGACAAGTTAAACTTTGTAGGTTTAAGCTACAATAAAATGAATTACACCATTGGAAAGAGCACGTCCTCAGCTTTCCAGCGGTACTTTTGAATCCCTTCGGTACTTTATAGTCTCACTCGGTACTTTAACATTCAGTTGGAAGAATTTAAAGTATAATTTTCATGAATTATTTAAAATATTCGTAGCTATTGACTGCAATTTAACACTCCAAATTAAGAATTAATTAAATCAAATTCAAATTAATATAATTTGAGCACTGAAAACTGGAAAATGGTTTCATTTTATAGCATTATTATGTTATGTATGTTAGCATTATGTTATTATGTATGTTAGCATTATAGTTATGTCAATTAAACTCTAAAACAAACAAATCTAAAATTTTCTTAAAATAGCTAAAAATCTTTATGTTTACTATTTTTTGCTAGAAACGTTAAAATTTGAAATTTCTGCAAATTTTGGGGTAGGCCTGTTTTTTACTAATTTTTGGCTAAACATGTTAAATATACAAACACACCAGCAAACAAAAAGGTTATAGTGAGTAAAACAAAGAAAAAACAAAGATTTAGTGTTTTATCTTCAGCAGCGTCTGAACAGTTTATCAAATATGCATTGCAAATTCTGGCAAATTGTAACTTTAAATATATATAAACATTTAGTCTCCTCAAGTACTGACTGAGACAATAAAGTACCAAGTGAGATTCTAAAGTACCGAGTGGGACTCAAAAGTACAGACTGGGACTTAGAAGTACCGAGTGGGACTCAAAAGTACCGAGTGGGACTCAAAAGTACCGAGTGGGACGGTTATTGTTTAAAAATTGGAAAGTACCGAGTGGGACTCCGTACCGAGTGGGACTGAATTTTACGACAAAAGTCGCGAGTGATACACAATCGTGGAGTTAGCATTTTTTAATGAAGAAGTATTAATGTATTAATGTAGATTTAATGTTATAATGCAAAAGCTTGAGAAGATGCTTTAGCCTAGAGTTTGATGTCGGCGCCATCGTGTTAAACATTATTTTTCTTCAAACATCAACGGTCATTGTCCAGTTTTAGACTGTATTAGAAAGACAAGAATCTAGGTGCCTTGGAAGCAGATCAAACAGTGACTACAGCCTGTATAGTCTTCCGTACACAACAAAGGTTTTTATATATTGGTATTGATCAAAACTGTTCTGCTTTATATTATTATACTCAGCTTTCACAAAGTTGTAACTTTAACACCTTTCTGTTTGAAATTCTCATTCATACCATACTGAAAGAATAGTCTTTCTGATCTGACTGATTGACTGACCTGACATGACATTCGTCATAGCATGATGATAATAGGTTAAATTAAATTTTTAATCTGTTAAATTTTCAGGCATGTGAAAAAACTAAGGAACAACTGTTTGTGACAGCGCAGTGCGGATGCGCCCATCCCGGTCTTGCGGAAGTGAAAAATCATGCTCTGTGCAAAACTGACTCTGAATGTAAGATGTGGCAGTTTAAATAGGAGCTCCACTGGTTCTGATGCTCTTGTACATTACTTACATCAATATACTGTTTATATTGCAAATTGGATCCTGCTGACTAAGCAAGTATTCAGTCAACAAGATAGCACAAGTCATAAATGAATAATTACAGTCTTGTCCTCTTTTCAGCTTCCAGCAAGTACAGCCTGTACAGTAATCGTATATTTGTCTCTAAATTACAATTCTGTAAGTGTCTGTCTCTATGCCTTTGTCGAAATTTGGTGCAGACCTGTCTTTACCGTTTTGTCCTTTAGTCTCTAAGGTGCCCTTAGAATTTCTAAGAGAAGTCGAGCACTGCTCATCTTTTCTGCCTGACCTTAAGCAACAGCCAATCAGAATATGGGATAACATCGCATGATAATATGGTCTGTTATGATAGATAAAGTAAATGCAGCTACACGTTATTTTAAAGTCAGTTTTCAAGATACATTACTTTGTATAACGTTTATTCACTTTTACATTTTCATATTTTATAACGACAACAACAATATATTATTTCAACAGAAAATGTTTGTGGTCTTTAAACTAAAGGCAGAGACCAATGAAATTTGAATTAGTGTAACGATACCGAGTCTCTGTCCTTTCGTCTTTTCAAGGCTAGTTTACACGAGGCAACCTTACAGCTACTACTTTAGGAAGCAACACAGCAAAGGAAACTTTAGTTGTTACGAGGCAATATGCAGGCAACAGTTTATCCAGCAACTTCTACCAACAAGATAAAGTCAAAGGACACAGTCAAGCTTGATTTGCAGTTGCCCGTAAGTTGCCTGAAAATGTGGCATCAGCACCGACTGAAAATTTGAAGCTGGGTGCCTGTGATTTGGGAACGTTCACACTAAGCATCCTTCAATCACATTTTAGTTGCTACAAAGTTGCTTACAAAAGTAGCTTGAAAGTTAAATCAAAGTTGCCTTGTGTACACCGCCACTAGAGACAAATGGGCATGAAGTTAGAGGCAATAACTTAAAGACAGATACTTACAGACAAGTATGGACCAGGCTTAATAAACTTAAAG
>JASAND010031400.1:0-11751 GCA_030248195.1 Trissonchulus latispiculum
ACATTTGCTACTGATCTGCGAATTCTGACGTTTGGCTTAATCAGTAGAGCGTCAATCTTGGAACCCAGGAAATCGGGTTTGATTTTAACTTGATTTTCATTTGAACTTTTCGGTTCAGTGGTGTTGTGATAAATACGTTCGCCAAAGGTTATTGCATTTGAAACAAAACCAACCACACTGAGCTTTTATTGATGACAAAACCTTTTTTACTGACAATAAGACTGCAACAATTAACACGCAATTGCAAAACGAGAGTATGTTGTACTCTATCGGAAAAGTCGCAAATGGCTGAATCCTCAAAGTGCGGAAACACGGGGGAATGTCTTAGGAAAGAAATACAGTTGTACTTAGCATCAAATTGATAGGTCACAAGTTGTTTGACGTTGGCCGACTGACCATTCAGCAAGGCCTAACGTTATGCCGACGAATGAAAAATATATCCCTCTTGTATCACGGGACCATCAGCTGAACTTTCATATCAGGCTTATCAATCTTTCCTATGCCTGCTTCCCTTACACTTGTATCACAGGCGCCAATTTGATGTGCGCTTTCAGTGCAATATTGATTGCTTGCAAATGATTTGTCAAGATTTTGTCTCGGTAACAGGAAAGCCAGGAAACAAAATTGTCAGGCAAAAGGCAAGAGGCTGTTCACAATTTTGATTTTAAACATTCAGTTCTGACACAGTCTGGGGAGCGTCACATAAGCATTTTATGAAACGACGAGAAAGAAGGGGGGCATCTCATACGAACTGGTACATATTTTGAGACCGTCCCTGACTGCTGCGATTGGCCGGGGAATGAAGGGACTGCTCGCTGACGAGTCGCTCTAGGCTGGTGGTTCGAAGACGGACGGAGCCGCAGTGGGTCATGAAATCGTGGGGGTCAGGTGGGGTGCCGGGGGTCAGCTCCACACTTGCCGGCAGCGGGGGCCATCCTAAAAGTGTAAAAATGCTAAAGAAGTGAACATTGAACTGAACAATCACAACTGCACCCTTTGCATAGAGGGATTTTCTCATGGAAGTCAAAAGCTTCTAAACAAAATTTGCAGACTACCAGCCAAATACTGGAGAAAATTGTATACTCCGTTCTAGCAGAATAAGTGGAAACCAGAATTTAGGTAGTGTACCCACAAAGATTAGACAATTGCAGTGAAACAAAACGACTCTATGTGAAGAAATGCAAACAAAAAATAAAAAGTTTGTGTGAACGGGAATTTAACCTTCCAGCTGGAGACTAGCAGTTGTACATCCTACCACTCAGCTCTACCAGCAAACGTTGAGACTAAAGTCTGACCAAAAAATGTAGAAAGCGAAATTGTTTGCTTTATATCTCGTAAACGCTTCAAGATAACTGCCATAAATTATATATTTTCTGAACCGGAATGATGAGATCTTTCTTCTCGTGAAAAAATTTTTTGAAATTTCCCGTGCGATTTCAAAGGGTGCCGCTTTTATATGTCCAGAAGGATTGGTAAATGCTACAACCACGATTTTTTCAGGAAAATTTTCCCCTTGCCCGAATGTCCTACACACCAAATTTCAGCTTTGTTGGTTGAAAATTGCGTGAGTTATTCCATTTTTATATTTTCAAAATCCTTTGATCCTTGCGACCTTTTTCGACTTTGACTGGTTGTTACTCGCCACTCGCTCAACGAAAAAAATTTTTGATTGAATTTCAGGACCGCCTGGGTGTCCGCTTTTCATCTAATATACGTGGCATTTCAAAATTTGAAAGTCGATTTTTTTCGAAAAATACCACTTTTTGACCCAAAATTCCGGCAAAAGCGAATCCACCAAAAGTGAATAAAAATAACATAATCACAAAGTTCATTATGAGCTGAATCCAGCGATATAAAGTTTTCGTTGTCTACAACTTATATTGCGCCAGCAATGAATTTTTAAACATTTCCCTTATTTCAAGCTGGTTTTTGGCTTCCTTTGATGTTGCCGCCTAGATTTACCTGAACCAGCGTAAACTTCTTAAAAACCAGCTGAAATAAGAAAAATGTTTAAAAATTCATTGCTGTCTAATAGGGTGTAGCCCACGAAAAACTTTGTATCGTTGTTAACTCATAATGAGCTTTATGATCATGTTATTTTTATTCACTTTTGGTGGATTCTTTGCCGGAAATTTGGGTCAAAAAATTGAGCATTTTTCGAAAAATCGACTTTCAATTTTGAAATACCCGTAATAGATGAACCTGAAAATCAGTCCAAACAAATTTATCGTTAAGCGTAGTGTATTGGTCGTAAAAAAAATCAAAAAATTGAAATTTAAAAAATAGAGTTAACTCACGCAATTTTCAACCAAAAGCTGAAAATTTGGTGTGTAGAAATCAGAAAATTTCTGAAAAATCGTAGGAATAGTAACATTTGCGATCCTTCTGGAAGTAGAAACTGAAATCGCACGAAATGGAAAAATTTTTTCACGAAAAATCTCATCATTCGATTCTGAAAATATGTAATTTATGGCAGTCTTGAAGCGTTTACGAGATATAAAGCAAACAATTTCGCTTTCTACATTTTTTGGTCAGACTTTAGTTTATTACGCTGATTTCAACCTTTCTGGGATACAGAGAGCTTTGTTCCAACTTACTGACAACATAGTCAGTTAGGGTTATCCCTTGAGTTGAGCCCTGAGCCGAGGCCGGGACTAGGAGACTAGACGAGTTGAGATTATCCACTGGAATCGGCTGGCTTCGAAAGTGTTCCAGCATATCGAAAATTGAGGCAAACCAGAGATGGTGCACCTGGCAGCTGCCGTCTTTGGATAGAGTCAGTCGTAGATGCTGAAACAGAGGAAAAGTGTGCAGGAACTTTTCGGGTCGCAGGTGCTGTATAGTGACATCCTTTTTCGATGCAATTATTAGTTTCATTATGTAACTCTTGCTATTACCAAGAGTTTATAATACCAAGAGTAAGACATTCAGCTCTTCCTAATAGAATAAGCTTGCAAGATGCTCGATACATTAAGGCCGAAATCTCGGGGGGGGGCATACAACATACAACGCTGACATTTTTTAAAAACGGGCTTTTTCGACAAATTAAATACTATAGCCTAACTTGAGCTAGGAAAATCGTGCAGCAATAAGTTTTACATCATTATGTTGCGTAGAATGAGATCTTTTTAACAATACAAAAATTACATAGTTTGGTTTAGGCAATCCCTCATAAATTCAGCAACAACGTAAGGCATTTCGAAGAAATGATGAAATTCCCAGAATTTTCGTGGCAAGGGTGATTTATTGCCGGTTTTGTAAGAGATTACCTAAGCGGAACTCTATAATTTTTATATCGTTAACAAGATCTCATTCTACGCAACATAAGGATATAAAAATTATTGCTGCACAATATTCTAGCTCAAGGTATAGTATCTAATTTGTCGAAAACGCCCGTTTTTAAAAATGTCAGCGTTGTATGTTTACATGCTGAGAAGCCCCCCCCCCCGAGATTTCGGCTTTAATGTTTCGAGCATCTTGCAAGCTTATTCTGTTCGAAAGAGCTGAGTGTCTTACTCTTGGTATTATAAACTCTTGCTATTACCAAGAGTACATAATATATAAGAGTGTGACAGCAGGCAAGCTCTCTGTTATCAGCTGTAGGTACATGCTATGTTCGCTAACGGCTGACCCCCCCACAAACGTGTATGTGCTCTTCAAAGAAATTCGCACGCTATCTTTACGTGTTAAAGTTCGAAGCAGACGCACATTGAACCAACTGAGTAGTTGTGTTTTTGAGCTTTAACATTAACACATAAAGATAGCGTGCGAATTTCTTTGAAGAGCACATACACGTTTGTGGGGGGACAGCCGTTAGCGAACATAGCATGTACCTACAGCTGATAGCAGAGAGCTTGCCTGCTGTCACACTCTTATGTATTATGTACTCTTGCTATTACTAAGATCAGAACTATCTGACTGCAGAAACTGAACTCTCCTTGAAGACTAGTTGTTTCCAACTTTTCTCTAAAATGTTTACAAATGGATAGGAAAGATACTAGCATATGTATTTCGGTCAGAGCAGCGTTAGATAACACAGTAAGCAGAAACTTCCTGGGGAGTTGGTTCTTGATTAATAATTAATTATTATTAATTTTTATAAATTAATAAATTAAAATCATTAATTAATTAATTAATTATTAATTAAATTAATTAATTCTTATTAATAGTTTAATTTATTAATTCAGGTGTATGCCCTACTTTAGCTCTTCCGTGGCAGTTAAAGGTCAGAACGAATTCGCCCTTTCGAGTTTCCGACTGTCGAACCAGGAACAGGCCCGACCCGTCCGGACCGGCCTGAAGAACCAGAGATCCGCTGTGATATCGACTCAGACCCCCGTGGAACCAGGGATACTGATTGAGCAGGGAAATCAGCGTGGCATGACTGTGTTCTCCGCGCTGAGCTGAAATCAGATCAAATAAAGAAGTCTACGTAAGTAGATAAATATGTAAATAAATAAACGAATAAATAAATGAATTAATTAGTTAAATAAAATAAGTAAGCTTACTAAATAAATTAAATAAATAAATAACTACAGTTTAAATGTACAGCAACAATATATAGATTCACCAAGATTTGCGACTTTTGAGTTCTATTATTTCTTGGGGCCTTTTCAAGAAAGGGTAGAGTAGAGTTAAAATTAACTCGATCCTTTTCAAGAAAGGGTTAAACGAGTTAATTTTAACCCTGCGAGTTATAGAGAGTTAAAGTTTTTAACTCTGCGTTGTTTCTTGAAAAGGGTTAAAATTAACTCGCTCTAACTCTACCCTTTTCAAGAATCGCTGCAAGGGTTAAATATTTGCAGAGTTAAATTTAACTCTACCCTTTTCATGAAAGGGTTAAATTTAACTCTGTTTAACTCTCTCAAAGCATTTTCCATTAAAATTTAACCCCCGTCAAAACACGCGGGTTAAGCAGAGTTAAAATCTAGATGGTTGTTCAATTAATCAGTACCAATGAAAATTTTCAATTTAAGTCATTTCTCTTGTTTCAGATGTTTTATTATTCAATTAAACAATATTTTATTAGCTATTTTCGATATCAACATTGGCTGCAATTTTTATTCATTCCAATTAATTTCACTGCTGCAGCTTCAATAAAAAGTTTGTTGCGGTTCATGTGGTAGTATAAATTAATGCACCGTAAATTTAAACATCTTCGTTGTATGAAAACAGCGTTTTGAAGCAATTTTGCCAGCAAATAAACTCTAGAAATGCAATGATGTCAGTCAACCAATCAGAAACTTGCAGAGTTACCTATTCTCATTGGCTGCACATACTTGCTTCATTTTGATTGGTTGTTTTGAATCGTGCTGAAATATTCTTGTAATTGACGAGTCAGTCTAAAAAGCAGAAGTCGTAAACGGAATCAAGGTTTAAAAATGAAATTAAATTGAAAGAAAATGTGATAAAACTTTTGCATGAATGCTTTCGAACATATTTCTAGTCGACCGATAACCAAATTTTAGCATACTAAATATTTAATTTTTCAAGTTTTCCACGAAAGGACCATAAGAGAACCGAAAGTGTTTTGTACTTCCAATTTTGCTGAGAATTTTTACGTTGGGTTTTAGGCAAAAATTGCTTTATTTGATTGATACAAAAACTGCACTTTAACTTAACTTTCACTTTAACTTGCAAATGGTTGCCCTTCAATAAAACGACCGGAATAAACATTCACAATTTTTCGGAATCAACATTTTTTATTTATTCCCGAAAGTTTTTCGATTTACGTTCGAGAGAAAAAATTATCATAGAGTTCTGCAAAATTACATGAAAATTACAAATTTCAAAGTTGCAGAACATAAATCTGATGGCCGTTTATATTTATACTTATATTGTACTTATACTCCCCTCCCCTTATAAGTACTTCATGGCACCTTTTTCAGTTGGCGCGACAGCTCTTTTCCAACTGTTGCATAATCGCTTATCAAATGCTTGAGAAAGGAAGTAAAAATTAAGGTTGCGAATACATTTTAGCTAATTTCTCTGCAATGAACAACAGTTTTGTGATAATTAATATGCTTCGAACAAATTTGCTTTAGTCTGCAAAAACCTGAAAATGTGTTTTTCATTTTTCCGCATTTTTACCACATTTTTCATAACTCATTTTCAAATTCTAGAAAGATAAATTGTTTTTTTCATTCAATAAAAAGAAAGTCGTAAGTTACATTTTGACATTTTTTCCAACTCAAAGTAATGAATGGGTAATAATTGTTCTAAGTTGGTGATTCCAAAAACAAGGTTTTTAAGAAAGGTAGAGTAGAGTAGAGTTAAAATTAACTCTTTTCATGAATGCATGGAGTTAATTTTAACCCTGGCATTTTTAACTCTTTTTAACCCTGCCGTTTTTAACCCTGCAGGGTTAGAGAGAGTTAAAACACGCAGAGTTAAAATTAACTCCATCCTTTCATGAAAAGAGTTAATTTTAACTCTACTCTACTCTACTCTGCTCAACTCTACTCTACCCTTTCTTGAAAAGGCCCCTGGTGTCATACTCTTTTTGTTTATTTTTATCTACTATTACTCTATTTCTGTCAACTAAACTACACTAGTTCTTGTCAACTATTTGAAGTGTCTCCCGTTCAGCACTTACGAGAGGCAGCCATCCTGCCCGCCGGATGCAGTTGTCGTTCGCCCAAAACTCGCAACGACGTCGCTGCACTCAGCGGTGCAGTCGAGTGCGAGTTTTGCTGCTGCGCTGCCGCAGCGGATTCCAGCATTCCCTGCGTAGCGGACAGGCGCATTCCGGGCATGCTGATCTGCCGCGTAAGATGGCCAGAGGCGGGCAGAGGATCGGGCATGCCTGCGGTTTGTAAGCCGGTCTGCCCGGTCCGAACCCGCTCGCCGGGCAGGAATCCGCTGTAGCGATGCGGATGGGTCCGGGCAGTGTTGGCCTTTTTGGAGGCGGGCAGGCTCTGGTACCCATCCATCCCGCGACGGAGCAGGACTTGGATGTTGTCCAAAGCAGAGGCTGACGGTTGACGGTGCTGTCTAAAACAAATGTGAAACATCAGTATTTCACGTAAATTCCGAAAGGGTTGAAAGTTGAATACCTAAACTGTTCTCGCTGTTCGGAGATGTGGCCCAGTGGTAGAGCATTCGATCCAAAATCCGAAAATCGAAGGTTCCATCCCCTTTCCTGGACACTTTTCTTCACTGTACACATGACAAAACTTAATTCAAACCTTTCACATAAACTTTAAGACATAAATGTGGTTTTTGCTTATAAAACTTCCAACATTCTGAGCTAATGTTCCGATCCGTTGCCGGCAATACGTATCAATAAAGCTAATATGGTGAAATAGTTTGGACGTTGCCTAAGAAATCAGCAAAAAGTATAGGTTTATTCGAAGTCAAAGCGCAAAGCCAAAACCTCAAAGCTATAAACAGCTAAGCTAACACCCGCCTTCATGAAGCTTTCTGCGGATGTTCTCAAATTCTGAAATCAATTCATTTCCCGACATTAGATAATCAATTAACATGATTAACTGACTGAGACAAATCCTCGGTTGACTGCATCCCAGGAGAACTGCTGATGATCCACCGAATCTGATTCAGCCACGCTTTTTTCTCCTCCGCATCCTTCGTTTCAACGACATATTCCATCAAATTTTCCGCCTAAAATCAGTTAATGCTTAACAGTTGAGATTAGCATACATGGGTGGGTGAATGACTAAATTATCAGCCAACGGCTCTGAAAGTAGAAGGTTCGATTCCCACCGCGGACACTTTCTTCTGCTCAGTTTACCGTACTGATTTCAATCTTTTAAGAAAAAATAAGTCAACGGACGAAGATATTTGAGACTATAGGTAATCACGTTTTCTGGGTTTCTCACTTTTGGAATTCCTATCCACAGTTCAGTTTAAAATACGAACGGGAAAAGGAAAATAGGAACTGAAACTAACTATTGACTGTCAAAGAAACTGCAGAATTAAACTATTAATTAACTTAGTCCTAATTGAAAAGAAAGTTTGAACATCCCACCTTTAGAACAAAAGTATTCTCGCGATCAGATGCTTCAAGCGCAGTAGTATCACGGATTTCTGAGATCAAAAAGCAAAAGATACCACTTTTTGGTTTTGTTGTCTGAAAAATAACGTTACAGAATAGGTCCAAAATATCTAAACTCAGCCACATTTGTACACCTTTAATAAATTTAGCAAATTTAGCAAATTTAAGGAAATTTAATTTATTGCAAACAAATTTCAATTTCAGTCCCGTTTCAGCATTGACAAACCTAAAACATAAAGCAAAGTTCAGGATGCCTGAAACAAGAAAACACAACATTTACACAGAAAAACTGAACTGAAATTCTATGCACACACCTTAGGCGGGGCATAGAATTCCAGCATGTGGCCGCCGACCGTCTTGATCAGACACATTCGACACTTCTCCCAACTGCTTCCGTCCAGGTCGCGGCCACTGATGCAGTTGACGACGCCCTCCTTGATGACCTCCACATGAGTCTTGGTCCGACTGGGCGTCGTGCCACGACTCCGTTCACGTTTGGTCTTAATCTTCTTTCGTGCACTTCGACTGCCCCGTTCCTTGCCACAGGATTCGGTCTGAAACAGTGAATATAGATTCTCGTAGACAGTCATAATCGCCTTTAACGATGTGACCGACTAAACTGCAGGAGAATTAATGCCTTGTATCCTTCGTGGATCCGCCTGTCAGCCAGCGTTTACTTCATTTTCTTGATGCAAACTGTTAGAGCAGTAATTTGACATTTGCTAGCTACAGAAGTTGTACAATAGAGTATGCATGCCTTATGTCCTTTTAGACAATTTGGACCGCTGCAAAAAACTACTTTTCTCATTCAATTCATTGTTCAATTTAATGAGTTACTCATTAGTGGAGCGTTGATTAAGCCAAAGGTTGTGGGTTCGACTGTGGTCTAAAGTTTTCGTGTCACAACTGAACTACATGATATTATTGTTACTTTGTTACTATTGTTTCACTAAAATTCAAATACCATAAATGAAAAGAGACTGCTAAAATTTTAAAATTTCAAAGTTATTCCCAAAAAATTCCAACCTGAATCAGCTCCAGATCCGAGGCCGTTTGAGAGGACCCGTTTTTCGGAAAAAAGCTTCGTTTCACACTTCGCCAGGAGCCCAGGCGTCGGAGAAAACTGGACGCCCGAGAGCGGGGTCGATCCACCGACCCTAGGCCTGTCGAGGCGGGGCTGCAACCGTCGGCGCCACCCGCAGGACCCAGATCCAGCCCGTCGTGTTGCATCGATTCCAGGAGAACGATCTCGGCTTCGTTGTCTGAATAGTCCCCTGGGGAGTCCAGGTCGGAACCCGATGCACCGCCGACTCCGCCGAAGCCTGAAACAAAAATAAAAAATATGAAAAATAAAATAAAAAATAAAATAAAAGCAAACAGACGGCGTTTTGGGCATAATTGTATGCCTTTGTGTTACAGGTTGACAATTTGGGAAAGTTTTGTGTCCGACTGCAGATTATTCCAAATTTGCTATCCCCGCATACTACCAGCATTGCAAATCAAAAGTTAGGCTCGGAATTGGAATCAGGGTAATTCAGTTTAGTGGTTTAGTATACTGGAATTGTAATCTTGAGGTCCATGGTTCAATTCTGAGTCTGGCGGTTTTTATATTTTTTATGTATACTACTAATTTTTGTTTAATAATCCCGCGTCTGCAATCTGACTTGTGAGATAAATTCTTGAAAATTATACGTTAAATAATTTCATGAGCTACGAATGAATCAATAGCTTAGCTTTTTAACAAGACTAATAATTAGTTCTTAGTACCATTAATTTGCCAGGGTAGCACGGCTGCATGACAGCTGCCGTTCAGCAATCGCGATGACCGGCAAATTCGTCGAGCCTCCGTCTGAAATTCGCGGAGAAAGTGTTGCACAAATCGGGCAGCAATTTCGGATTCGGCAATTTTTTCCGCACCTGAGCCGGCATTTTCCAGGAGAAAATTGTGCCAGCTCTGAGCAAAATCGAGGGCAGCCCGTCTAGCTTCCAGCTCCAACCATTGGTCTAAAGCTGAGTCGCTGGGTAACTCTTCGGTACCCATAATTAAGCACTAATTAAGTAATTAATTAAATCGAGATCATCTAGCAAAGCACATACAGCGATAGCTGAAACAGGAAAAATCTGTTTTATAAGGTTTGTTTACGACGTACAGTTCAATTTGTTTACCACAAACAACAAAAATGCGGAAGTATACAAAAATACATTAGACTTACATATAGGTGGTGGGGTTAATGCAGTGGAGTCAAAGTATTTTCAACTTGTTGATTGAGTGATCTAAATCAATGTTTTTATCTATTTTAATCCCGTGAGCAACTATTTTTTGACAAAGTTAGCAGTTAGGTATTCAAGAGATAGATTTAAATTCTTACAACAAATGCACAGTTATATCATAAAATCTTTTATGAGCTCAATTAGTTTAGTAAATTTTCTATAGCACACAGCACGAAAATTGTTTTAGAAGCCACGTGCTGAGAATTTACGAAGAAAAATTTTTCAGTGTTAAGCTATACTTTCAATTCCAAAAAGCCTTTTCCATATTCATGAACAAAAATTATAACAAAACAGCCTATCGTTTTACTATTTTTGTCATTTTCACCACTCACTACTACATCTTCAAATACAAAAATGTTTGCCCAAACAACCCTGAACTTAGTTCAGAGCCCGATATTGTGGGCTGGATCAAAACAGCTGTGTCTAAGCAATTAGTTCAGCTTACGTAATGAATAAGACACCTACGGTTTCAACTGATGTTCAAAACAATCTCAAATAGAAATAGAATATGAGGAGGTGGCAATTGCCTAAATTACCTGTCATTATTTTTACCTAACCGCTTTATTGTAGGGCTGTCAGCTGCGACTGCAGTTGTAATAAATTTATTATTGCTGTTTTATCAGCTAACGTAGGAAACAAAGTTACAGTCTGAAAAATTTCAGCTTCATAGAAAGGTTGAAATCAGCGTAATAAACCTGCCTGGGGATTATAGAGTCAGAGTGCTCAACTACAAGAATTTACTGCAAAAAAGATTCTTTGCATCTGCAGAGAAGACTGCTGCCACCATACAATGAGCAAATTAATTCTAAATAAGCAAATTAATGTAATAAATAATGAGATTGTGAGTTAAGCACCTGAGACCCGATAATCTCAAGGCCTAAAATGGATTCGATCGAACTCAGGACTTCCGGGTGAACGCTCCAAGGATCTGCCAACAGATCAAGCTGAACGGAACTGGGCGGAATCCAAACTGAAGCTGTGCTCTTTCAGTAACCGATTTCACTTTCAGTTTCAGTTTCAGTTTCTGTCGGCAGACCAAACTAAGTTCAGTTTCAGTTTTAGTTTCAGCAAGAGTACAAGAATGTGACAAGCGTTATGTTCTTAGTTATTAGACTTGGGGACATCATCTGCGCAATAACGGCCGACCCTCCCCACAAATTAGACCCATCACTTCAAAGAAATTCGCACGCTATGCCTACGTTCTAAAGATCGAAACACAACTACTCAGTTGGTTCAATGTGCGTCTGTTGTGACTTCACTTAAGCATAGCATGCGAATTTCTTTGAAGTGATGGGTCTAATTTGTGGGGGGGATCAGCCGTTATCGTGCATATCATGTCCCCAAGCCTAATAACTAAGAGCTTGACGCTTGTCACACTCTTAGTTATTATGTACTCTTGGTTTCAGTCGGAGTTCCAGTTTCAGTTCAGTTCACTCAACAGTACGGTTACTGAAGTGACGACACCT
>JASAND010031401.1:0-45060 GCA_030248195.1 Trissonchulus latispiculum
TCGAGTATAATTTATATCTTTCCTGCCGGTGCTAACTTCACACAAGGTACAGTGTTGGTTTCAAAAAATTTCACAGAATCAGAGATCTTTTTAAAAAATATTCTATAAAAATTTTGATATTTGTCAAAAATTGGTTAGTTTGTTGTTTAGTGTTGTTTCAGTAACCGATTTTAGTTTCAGTTTCAGTTTTAGTCGGCGGTCCAAGACGGTTTCAGTTTCAGGTCTCCTCCCAAAATAGTTTCCGTTTCAGTTTCAGCCGTGATCGCATTAGTTTCAGTCCGAGTTTCAGTTTCAGTTTTAGTTCATTTGAAAAAGGCAGATTCTAGCCTTGAGACATAAGATAATGTATAAATTTATGATTATTTATACTTCCACTGCAGAGTATTAACGAAAAAACCGCTTTAAACCTTCAAATCTTCATGTTTTGAGAAAAGACTGAAACTAGTTTCAGGTCATTACCCAATTTAGTTACAGTTTCAGTTTCAGTCGGCCGCCTAAAATAGTTTCAGTTTCAGGTCTCCTCCCAAAATAGTTTCAGTTTCATTTATCCGGCGGATCTAGAACTGAACTTAGTAAATGAACATTTTTCACTAGCAGACGTTCTAGATATAAAAATTAACATAGAAAATGAAAAATTTATAACTTCGGTTTTTGATAAAAGAAGATTTTTCTCGTTTAATGCAGTAGTTTGCCAGAAATAGAAAGCAATATTTCCAAATTCTGCTGTTACAACGTTTTTGCTAATGAAATTATTAGAATTTCAAATTTGTGTAGCAATTCTGATGATTTTTTAAAAATTTCAAGAAAAGTCTATCTGAAGCTTAAACAAAAGAATTATAAAACACGAAGCTTAAAACGCTACTTTTTGAATTCATGTAAACACAACAATTTTAATAACTTTTTAGACATTTCACCATTAAATTCTTGGATACGCATTTTAAATAGACGTTTTTGTTTAGGTTTTTATGTTGTTACACAATTCTTGTTTCATGTTTATGTGTCAATTAACTTTCACTAGTTTGAGGCGACCGGCGGCGAAACTTATTTTTGGTATATATTTTTGGGGGATTTTGTAAAAGTGTTTTAAAAAACTGAATTCCACACTCCTCCACTGATGAGCCGAGGGTGTGAGAATTGAGTCTGGTAGAGGTCGCATGCACTACTCATATAGTTTATGTTACGATATCTATGTATTACCAAGAGTACATAATAACTAAGAGTGTGACAAGCGTCACGCTCTTAGTTATCAAGCGAAAAACATCATCTGCACAATAACGGCTGACCCCCTACACAACTGAGTATGTGCACTTCAAATATTTTTGTCCGCTATGCCTACGTTATAAAGCTCGCTACAGACGCACATTGAACCAACTGACTAGTTGTGTTTTTGAGCTTTATAACGTAGGCATAGCGGGCAAAAATATTTGAAGTGCACATACTCAGTTGTGTAGGGGGTCAGCCGATATTGTGCAGATGATGTTTTTCGCTTGATAACTAAGAGCGTGACGCTTGTCACACTCTTAGTTATTATGTACTCTTGGTATTACCTAATAATTGCATTATTTGCAACAATCATTATTAGCATTTTTATTTGTTTCAGTGCTGTATTACAAGATGCCCTATTAAAATAATTCATCTAGCTCCGGAAATAGGTAACAGATAGACGGGTATGTCCAAATACTTTTTCTTAAGTTTAAGTTTCAGTTTCAGTGCCTGAAACATCACTACTATTGTTCATAACCTTGTCTAAAATGTTTACTTATATCCGGATATTTTTTCTCAAATCAGCTCGTCCGGATATCCGGTATCTTGTATGCACCTTGAAATTAAAGCAAAACTGAATTTCTGAAAAACCATTTTGGACGTTTGTCAATAAATTTACGTTCAGAATAAATGAATGAAGTACAATTTGGAAAAAACGCCAAATTTAGTCCATACTCCATTTTAACGAATTTGCTAGATTTTTTAGAATATCTTGGAAAGTTGGAAAGGTATAGTGATCTTTCAAAATTTGCCAACTTCTGCCTATCGAAAAAACGGCATTTTTATAACGAAAACTGCGAAGACAAATTAACTAAACTTAATACTCCGTTTTTTGCTGTTGACTTTGGGTGTCCATCCCTGGCTAGTAGAAAGATTTGAATTGCACATTATAGAAATTAGTTCACAAAATACCCCAATTTCAAAAAAGCAATTAAATTTTGTATTATTTTTCTGGTTCACAAGTGTATTAATTTTTCTTTATATATCTAGTTTAGTATGGGTATTTTGGTGTCGCAGAACACGAATCTAAAGTCTGTTTTTGGTATCAGTTTGTTACTATTAATTAATTGAGATATAATTATAATTAAGATTAATTAATTAATTAAGAGATATTTTGCGTTCGATTGCTAGAACGCTCGATATGGACCCAAAATTGGTAAAATCGGTACTATAGTTACGTATAATTTTGTAAATGTGCTGCAATTTACTGTAAGAAAACCGGGAAAATGGGTCTGAAAAACCTGGAAAAACCTGGAAAATGAAATCCAGAAGTCCGCATGAACCCTGTTTATAATCTTCGCGACGCCAGATTTCGCTGGCTATTATTCAACGCCGGTCAAACTCCTGAATATGCGATTCAAACTTCATTATATATGTTATGAAGAGAATCTGGACTGTAAGGTGACCGTTGATAAACGGAGTGCCCAACACTAAAACGAAGGGTTAAAATGATAAAAAAACTGAACTGGCTGTCACTTTATTTTGATTTAGTCTACGCTTACATGTACAAACCGGGCTGACACTTTTTTTAAAGCAAACAGTAAATATTTAATATTTCCAATAAAATTGTTCTAATGTTGGCATTCCTTGGATTTGATTCGCTGCAAAGGTTGAATTAGTTTCGTCCAAAAGGTGATATCGTCGGAGTGATATCCGTTCAGCATCTCAGATCCTTGATTGCTGATGGACAGATAGGTTTTTGTGGCTGTGTTGGTTGGGATCCAGGAAACGCTTCGAACCGGAGACGGTGTAGGCGATCTGAAATTTGAAACACCCAACTTCGTGTTTTTATGTATGATTTGCAATATTTTAGTACAACCTTGGTTTACTGAAAAGTCTTCTACAATAAGAATCGACTCCGCAACCTTTGGACGTCTAAACCAAGGCTCTACCGATTGAGACAAATTTATCCGTTGAGCTGAATTCGTTCCCAAGCTGAGGACGCATTCGCTCTCATAATTGCATCGCTGACCGGTGGAGTCAGTTGGTATCGTTTGACAGATGACAATATGATATAGTCTAGAAGGTATAATAGATAAATGTTGAGCTAAAGAAGCCTAAGGATAACTCAATAATAAGAGCTAGCAGTTTCTTTCCCCACAGTTTACCCGTATTTGACAAAATTGGCAACGAGAAGTCCAACAAATTCCTTCATTTCCTCGTCTTCGGCTGTTCTCTCTCGTTTGAGATGAGGCCAGAGGTATCCGAATGGATCAGAGGATCCGTCCAAACTGAAGATGTAGTCCAAAATGGATCCCATGGGAACTCCTAAAGGTCATAAAACCAGCAGCCCTAAGGATGTTTGAAATATATATAGTTTACAAAATTTATGCAGCTTTCAAATATATACTTTTTATGCTATATATCTTCAAACAATATCATACAAAAGAAGCGAATAGTTTACAAGGTGATTCATCCTTATACGCACACCTGTGTCTAAAATTTGAAAATCTTAACCAATTGACCTTAAATTTGGTATTGTTGCATTTTAACATATTTATGATCGATCTGTGACAAAAATTTAAAATTTTTAAAAAATTAAATTCTTAAGTATTTTAAGGACTAAGGAAAAACAAAAAATCGTTGTCTCCGATTTCGCTGAAAAGTCGCATACAGGGGCTTGCAGGGTCGCTGAACATGAATCCGAAAACCGTTTTTCGATCCAGCTTTTCGTTAGCTAGAAATAAGCTTAAGAGTTAAGCTTAAATCTTTAGCTTAGGCTTAGCTGAGCTGAGACTGAGCTAACAAAACGCTGAATGAAAAATAGTTTTCAGATTCGTGTTCAGCAACCCTGAAAACTCCTGTGTGCAAATTTTCAGCGAAATCGGAGACAAAAAAATTTTGGCTCTCCTCCCTGTCACGGTGTGATTTTTTCCCCCTTGAAAATTCCCCCCCCCCCGGAAAAACTACACCGGTGTGGATTTTCCCCCCGGAAAAATTACACCGGTGTGAATTTTCCGGGGGGAAATTTTGCACCAATGCAAGAAATAATGCAGATTTCAGTTTAAGTAGAGTTTGGCTCATAATCGAAGCAACTAATTATGCTTTGAAGATGGAATATGGTAAGCGTAATCCGCCAAAATAATTATTCATTACTTGCATTTGATAAACCTTAATAAGGAAATAATTAAATAGCTGATAACTTCTAATCATTCTTAGGTTTCTAATATTTTATGGTTTCATTTATAAGTAAAAATAAATAACTTTAAATATGGGAGATTTAATGTCCGAGTTGAAATCTTTAAGTAGCACAGATATAATTTATTTTTAAATTTTTTAAATTCTGTTGAATTAAATTGGAATTAAAATTTTCAGTTTGCAAATTGAAATTTCATTTAATTAAAATAATCTAAATTGTCCACGTTAACATGAACTTTGTAGGGTTTCCTTGCATATTTTCCGCAGGAAAAGATTTCACGATTGTCCACCTGTGTTGAGACTAAAATTTCCAAAATTTCAATTTTATTTTTACTTTTTTATTTTTTACTTATAAATAAGATATATATCAGAAACCTAATAAGGTTAGAAATTAGCACTGATTTAATTGAACTTAAATTCTTTATTAGCCTTTATTGAATGCATTGATTGCTTTATATCGTTTCTATGAAACAAACAAAAAATAAATTTTCAATTGGGTACCTTACCTTTTCCTGCTTAACGGTTTGGGCTCGGAGATGGTTTCCATGCTTCAATTTATGCATATTTTTACTTTGATATACAATCATAAAATATTAGAAACCTAAGAAAGACTAGAGTTGATATATATTTGTTTAACATTTTTCTTAATTAAGATATATAAAATGTGAAAAAAGCAGTTGAATGGAACAATGATTTTAATTAATCCTGCAAAATCTCTGATTTTTCAAGAAATTTTATTTATTATAAATTTAAATATAATTTTGTATCTCAGACGAACTATTATAACGAATAATTATTTTGGCTTATTATGGTAATTATATTCCATCTTCAAAGTATATATAATTAGTTGCTTCGATTATGAGCCAAACTCAATTTATTGACTGAAATCTGCATTATTTTTGCATTGGTGCAAAATTTCCCCCCGGAAAATTCACACCGGTGTAATTTTTCCGGGGGAAAAGCCACACCGGTACAGTTTTTCCGGGGGAAATTTTACACCGGGGGCAAAACTGAACCGTGACACTCCCCCTTAAAGCTTAAAATTTTTATTTTTTTAAATTTAAAATTTTTGTCATAGATCGATCCGAAATGTGTTGAAATACACCCAAGCCAAATTTGAGCTCAATCGATTAGGTTAATTTTGCGAATTTTAGACGCAGGTGTGGCTGTGCGTATGCAGAAGAATCACCAGAATTTCCAGCCCAGTAGAAATTGAAAACTCAGAAAATCTTGCCTGTCCATCCTTTAGGAAATAGTGTAGAATTGCTGACGTAGTCAAAGGAGAAAAGATAGACACTGCTTCCTTTGTCCACAAAGGCCGTTGTGTCTTTGAAGCTGGGAATCCATCGTTTTGCTGCTGACAATACCTAAAATAAAATATATGTACAAAACAGAGAAAAGAGCTAAACAACAGTATGTATTTCCTCTCCTGTAGCGCGGTGGTAGTATTCCTACCTACAGTTCGGAAGGACCGTCCTTCGATTCCCGACGGATCCAAATCTATACATATATGCAAAGGTCCGACATTACAAAACAGTAATTCAGAAGTTCAGTAGTGTCTGCAAAAGTTCGGATTAGATCTATTTCAAGTCTGCCTGTCTGAACAAATTTTTCAGTGTCTGATTTGCAACGGGTTGATCAATGAAAACTACATCTGCAATTTCTGCAAATTTCTGCAATTTCTTGCAAAAAATATTCTCCAAAACGAAATAGTTGTCAGCTTTGGATTTGCAAGTTTGTCTCGTGGTTGCCTTCCATCAGGCAAAAGATTACTGTACTTTGACGGCTTGTCCAAACCAAAATCGTCCCGACAGGGCGTGGGCTTGTGAGGGATCCGATTCTAAGGGAAGGGAAATGTATTGATAGTTCAGAGCGGTCAATAAGCTATCAATATTGGTAAATTGATCAGGCTGATCAAAATGGGTGGTGAGGACAGCGCTCACATCATCTGGCGTCATTGGCATCTGCTCTGCGTCTTCAGAGAAAAACACTAAAATAATATATTTAATATGATTTAATTTAATTTGACTCATTAATATTATTACTTAATTATTTAATTTAATTTAATGATTAATCTAATATAAGTTTTCAATTTAATATGTTCTGTTCATATACCTACTTTGTTTTATCAAATATTTTGCATTTAACATTATAATATTAAGATATTGCTCAAACGCTATCAAGTTGCTGCGGACGTCAAAGATTTAGAAGATGAAAGGTGTAAGGTGTAAGGTGTATTTAACGTTAGTTAAGAGATTTTACTGATATACAAATTAATTATTAGCTAATTACGGGAAGCAGCTTCGTCATTAGTCGTTCCTATCAGAACGTTGGCTGGATCTCTGTCTTTAGCTAATTCTTCCAAAGATTTTGGCAAAAAAGACCCATCGCTTCGTGGAATCCAACTGCTTCGGAACGGCTCCTGAATCAAACTTCGTAAATCAATAATGTTCAAAAATTTTTGGAAATTTTTTCAAAATTTTTAAAATCAAATTATATACAGATTTAGATTAGGTATAACACCCTCCCTAATTTTTCTGTGCATAATTTGAAATGTTTAGACTTTCCAGGATGTTTTCAAATTTTGCTGAGAATTCCTTTGGTTCAAGAACACAAAATTCCGTTTTGTATTCAAATCTTTTAGATCCTTGATATAAGTAGACTTTTTGCAATACTTTCCCCAATAAATTTTAAGTACAACCTTTGCAGCCTCCTGCGCCTGAGCCCGCATAATCTGTTCAATTGGGAGGGCTCTCATGCATTCCACCATCGTATTCGATCCGGAGTTGAGAATGTTTCGAACATCCGTCAACTGTCCGTCTTCCACCGTTTCCACGACTTTCTTCCATCCGTCTTCCACGGTAGCTTTCACGGGTTCCGGGATTTCTAGGTTTATTCCGGCCAGCCATCCGTCCACGGAATCCTTCATACTTTTGAACAGTCCCAACCAGCTGTTGGGATCAGACAGCTGATCGCTGGCGCGAATTCCGGCGGTCTCAGCGTTGGCCGCTCCGATTGCTTGTTGCGCTGCTTGATGCTGGGCGACTGCGTTTGGGAGTCTTCTGAAATAACAATCCAACGATCTACTGTAAGAATAAAGTGCAGGCACTAAAGCTGCGGATAGGGATTTCTAAAGATATTAATTAACAGAATACTGCCTTTAAAGCCTGATCTGATTTACTGCTTAAACAAGTAATGTCCATATTAATAATTGTATTTTAGATTGGAACATCAAATCCGGTTGTATCGCTTATATTTTCATAAAGCTTTGGGTTAGGCAGACTAATAAATCCACATGCGGCTTAGTTAGAAAACTCTTCAGATATTTTGAAGTTTTTAAATTCATGAAATGTGCAAATCGTTTTTGGTGGTTAACCTGTTTCTGTTTGTGGCTGTTGTTTGTGCTGAAGTTTGTGAAGTTGGCAAGCATCCAAGGATTTGAGCAATTCTGGTATCACCGTCTCTTCGCTTTGTGGTTCTGCTGACAGCCCAAGGATCAAAGCTTGAGCCGCTGATTAGAATTATTTGTTTATACAATCCTGAAATAACAAAGAACATATATTTAATTAGATTGTAATAATGATTGCTTTTCAATAAATTATTACCTATAATATTTATTATATTAGTAACCTATGGATTGTAAGTTGGCTCTACTCCAGATTATGATGTGACCTATTTCCGGATTTTGTGTATTCATAATACTTTATATTTAAAGTTGAGCCGTGTAATATTCCGTCACAATAAAGAAATGCGCGTTTCACCCCACCCACTCTTTGCCTCGTTATTTTATGTTATAAACATCTGTCACAGTCTGACCTTTTGATAAAGGACTTAGGGTGAGCAGAGATATCCCAGTGGCTCCGGCGCTCTCCCCGGCAATACTGATCTGATCCGGGTCTCCTCCAAAGTTTCTGATCTCTTCTCTGGTCCATAGGAGAGCCTGCAGTTGATCATGCAGACCGTAGTTGCCCGAACCCTCGGAGCTGCCACTGTACCAGAAGCCTAATAAAAATTAAAGAAATCAAATTTCGAAAGAAAAAATTTCTAGATAATTTGTAGAATAACACAGCTTAGCTTTTTAAGAAAAAGTCTAACGGAAAGTGGTTATAACTTTCAAAAATTATGTAACTGCTATGGTTTGTGCGTAGGCCCATAGCCATAGGTACCTCCTTAATTATTTTTATGGTTGGTATTAGAAGTTAGGACTAAGTTGTGGAATATACGGAAACTAAACAAGATACGGAAAATCTGACAAATGATGAAGGAGCACAACAAAATTTCAGACGACATTACTCGTCGCCAAACGGGCCATCAGTTACAGCCAAAAAATGCCGATTACCAGCGCGTGAACCGACAGTTGATGAGAATTTTGACCGAAATTGAAATGAAAACTCCTGTTCAGTATTTGAAAGCGATTGCCTTTCAGAGCCCCGATGCTATTTAGAACTTTGAACATTGTACGAAAATTTAATTTTAATGTATATATAATTTTACTTGTACTGTAATTTGCTTGTTTTATGTACACACACAGTATACATTGCAGTTTTATATTTATGCAACTATTTTAAAGGACAAACAAATTCAAAGTTGACAAACTGGGTATAGTGTGGAAAACAGTTGACAAACTGGGGATGTACTGAAAAACAGTTGACAAACTGGGGATAGTGTGGAAAACAGTTGACAAACTGGGGATGAACCGAAAAAGAGTTGACAAACTGGGGATGGAAGGAAAAAGAGTTGACAAACTGGGGACGGCACTAATTATAGCGATTAGAGTTGACAAACTGGGGAGTTGACAAACTGGGGAATTGACAAACTGGGGATACGCCGTTAGGACAGGATATTCTGAATGAGCAAAAGTTAACATCAAATCTCCTCAAATTTTCAGAACTAATAAGAATAAACTCAAGCATCAGCGCTGACACCACAAGAATTTCCTGAATAAAAACATTTAATGTATGTTCCAAATTTCTATGTACCTAACGGTCCAATTCTATAGTTGAAAGTGACAACTACAATTCCCCTGTTAACCAGATTCTGCAGAATTCCTTTTTCCGGATACATGGAAGCGGATCCGTCACTGAAGGACCCTCCGTGGAACCACAACATTACCGGATATAGTTTCGGATCCGTTGCCTAAAAACCGTTCAAACTCCGAATCTAAGCCAAAGTACAAAGCAAAAAGTGAAAAGTACAACATTTAATCAGAACACAAACTGATTGAGTTATTAATTTATATACTGATACTGAAAGTATTCTATTTTAGTGAATTTTGAGTTGAGCTTGAGCATTATTAATTATCAAAATTAATCAGCTAGATATGAAACAGGCTATCATTGCATTAAATCTATCCATCTTTCCGTGCTATGAACCAGTTTTTGAGCACGAATGCTAGTTAAGCGTGTAGAATACCGTGACTGAAATTAAATTCATGGAGAATTTTTCTCTATTTAAAGGTTTTTAACTATAAAAGCTTAACTCTATTAATTATAAAGTCAAATTTAGATTATTTTCTCTGCTTTAGTGTGACAGTTTCTAATTATACATTAAACTTTATCAATTATAAAATCAAATTTAACTATTGTCAACCTACTGAAGTCCTAGGCGTATAAACATTCAAATAGAGACAGTCTTCGGACATAAGGGAGGGATCGTAAGGAGGATGGATGGTGGGACACATCGGACTCAGCTTCGTTGCATTCCAGGTGTTGGTCCAAGGGCGGCGAGGCTGGGGTCGCTATAAAGCAAAAATAAATGTAGTCAAATCACCAAATAAACAATAATTAATACAGAAAAAAATAATGTTGAGAAAAATTAAAACATTCCATTCCCTTATAATAAAAATTTCATTGGTTTTTTTACTGATGATTGCAGTTTAAACAAGTTACCCCTTAAAAGGGGAATAATACCGCCGTAGAGTTTGGGATTTATGTGTTCAACGTTTTGTTTGTTTTCATCATACTGTTCTAGTGTACGGTGACGTTAGCTTTTGACTAGTTTACCGACATTTACCGTTTCTGAGACAAGAGAATGGGAGTATTTTATTGCCATTTGCCACTGCCAATTATGAAACTAAAATTATACCGGAAGAAGGATTCGATCTGTGTCCGGAACAGTACCAAGCGGACACCCTAGCCACTACACTACTCTGCCTATAGCGATTTTATCGAGTAACCCGCGAGAGAGAAAGTTATCATTTTATCTATATGTTTATTTTAAACAATTTATTTTATCTAAATTCCGAAGCAAAGCAAACACTAATGAAATAAATACAGTGCAAGCGCAAAATCAGTCTTTGCACACAAAAATTGTAACATCAGTTGTAGCTGTAGTTGTTAGCTTGTTAGTTGTAGCTTGTTATTGATCTGTTAAACCTCTGCCAATCAAGCGACAGGCAAATAACGCCCGATCTTCGGTAGTATGAGAAAAGGCAGGGAGTGATCGTGTGCAAAACAATTTACAGGGCATTGAAAATTAACTAAATTGAATTTAATGATGCTCTAAAAATTGCAAAATCCTAGAAAAATTGTTGGGCAAAAAAACCTGCGTAACAGGGACATGTGTTGAAGATAGGACAGAAATCCTCCGCACCAAGCAATTTACATGCAAAACATATGAATTCAGATGGGTCAACCCATTACAAGTATACCGCCTCCGGCGGTATAAAAACTGATCGAATGTTTCCGTTGAACGTGGTAAATAGAATCAGATTGTCTCAAAAAAATTTGGAACGCTTCACGAATTTGCGTGTCATCCTTGCGCAGGGGCCATGCTAAGGGTGTGGGTAAAAGCCAGCCCAGCCCCCAGCCCCAGCCTCCAGCCCCGGTGGGTAAAACCCGGCCTCCAGCCTCCAGCCCCTTGGGTAAAGTCCAGCCCCGACTGCCAGCCCCATTGGGTAAAACCCGGCCCAGCCCCAAGGGTAAAACCCAGCCCCGTTTTCCAGCCCCCTTTTTCCAGCCCCCGTTTTCCTGACCACGTTTTCCAGCCACTCTTTTCCAGCACCTGGGGTAACGTTTTTCCAAGCCAGCAGTATGTCCCGGTCTATGTGTTAATTCCATTAACTTGGACCAATTCCTGAGAGCAAGTACAGAAAAGTGGGGTCCCACCAGTACGTTAGTCCTCGGTTAGCCAAAATGCAAGTTGAAATGTGAAATATTTAACACTCTTGACGGCTATTGGCTCCAGTCCGACTAAACTGTCACAGGCTGGCAGTCCGACCCAGTGAAGGCAATTTGAAGAAAGGCAATTATAGCTGAATTTCAGTATCTTAGTTTTTAAGCCGATTAAAAACAGTCGGTTTTAATTTTAATAGCCATGGATAACGTGGGGAATGAGGAGGGTGCAGACTCCCCCCAGACAGACAAAAAACGGTTGACCCCCTTAGCGAGAAAGAAAAAAGTAGACCCTCTCGTCCAGAAGGGCAAAAAATGTTATGTTAATAGCTGTGTCTTTAATGCCGGGTTAGGATTAGGTTAGGCCTTGGTCCATTAGCCAAATGATATTCAATTTCATCCGTTTAACTCTTTTAACTCGCTGGATGAAATTTTATTCCTTTTAATTTAAGGTTCTGATTCTTTAATGCGGATTAATCTAAAGCTAATCCGTTTAATCTGAAAAGAAATAGTGCATATTGTAAATATCAGAAATGAACGAGTGTTCAAGCTTATTTAACTTCACAATGTCTAATTACATCCACATACCTCTAAGAAAATGTGAGCGAACATCAAGCTTCGAACAAAAGACAAAAACACTTTGTGCTAGTGTTATTCACCGACCCTGTGAACGTAGCCTAGTGGCACACTCTTATATTATGTACTCTTGCCCATAGTCGCTGCTTGCTGTCAGAAATTGGTCCAGATGAATGGAATTTATATGGGCCGTTTTGCTGCTGGCTGGGATAAACCTAATACCTCAGGGCTGGAAAACAGGTGTGAAAATGGGGGGCTGGGTTTTACCCTTGGGGCTGGAAAATGGGGGCTGGGTTTTACCCGTGGGGCTGGGCTGGTTTTTTCCTTGGAGGGCTGGAGGCTGGAGGGCTGGGGTTTTACCCACCGGGGCTGGAGGCTGGGGCTGGGGGCTGGGCTGGGTTTTATCAGCACCCCATGCTAATCTTCTCTGTATCGTTCCAATTTTAGTATATGTCCCGAAGGACGATCTCACGTTGGTGTTGTCTAACGTATATATAGCTACAGTAGACCTGCAACATCAACAAAGAGGGTTTCATCTCTCCTATAACGTGTATTTGATAGCAGCTTCCTACAATGTTTCATATAAGTAGACTTGCACGTAGGCACGTATATGTGGAAACTCGCATGTCGTTATATGTTTACATGTGCACATAAGTTAATATATGGAAGTTTGAGGGGAATATGGTTTCTGCCTTCTCTGGTGGGTAAAAGTGAGAAGAAAAATGATTATCGTTTTCTGCTGCGCATGTGACTTGCAATGTGATGACGTAGAATTTTGTCGATTTTTTAACGTGAAAGTTACTCAGAATTAGAAATGATGAAGTTCTGAAAATAGCTATGGTTACTTTGATTGCCATCTCTATCGCTCCAAATTTTTAAAAAGAAGGCAATCGAAATTTGGAACGTGAATGCTTTCAGTCATGCTGAGTTCAAGTGTGTCAAACAACTTGTCAATTTTATGAAATTCGAGTATATATTCGCAATTTATTCGATCATTCGCAACGATCAAGTGTTTCCGTTGAACGTGGTAAATCGAATCAGATTTTCTCAAAAAAATTTGGAACGCTTCACGAATTTGCGTGTCATCCTTGCGCAGGGGCCATGCTAATCTTCTCTGTATCGTTCCAATTTTAGTATATGTCCCGAAGGACAATCTCAAAGTAGTGTTGTCTAACGTATATATAGCTACAGTAGGCCTGCAACATCAACAGAGAAGGTAACATCGCCACTTCAACGTGTGTTTCATATGTTACCTCAGTGAATGTGTTATGTACGTACATTTGCATGCATCTTTGCGTATGTGAACATGCCCTTTTATGATAACAATGGGTTATGAATGTGTTCCTAAAATTTTAAAAAGGGATGCTCTATCTTGGATGTGCGCGCATGCACATGCAAGGAGTCGGGTGTTGTGTTATTACGGGAGGGACTTTTAGTAATTTCTTACTATGAGACCCACTTTACGTCTACAACAAGCAACATTGTGTGCAAAAGCTTAAAAGTGGTCTGGGTAACATTTAGGTAAATTGTAGACCTGCTGCGCAGAAAAATTTTTTAATTAAATATTGAGTTTAATAAATTTTTAACTTTCTACAAATTGTGCAGGTGGCTAATCAATCGAGAAAAATTTTCTTTTATCAAAAACAGAAGTTATAAATTTTCCATTTTCTATGTTAATTTTTATATCTAGAACGTCTGCTAGTGAAAAATGATCATTTACTAAGTTCAGTTCTAGATCCGCCGGATAAATGAAACTGAAACTATTATGGGAGGAGACCTGAAACTGAAACTATTTTAGGCGGCCGACTGAAACTGAAACTGTAATTAAATTGGGTAATGACCTGAAACTAGTTTCAGACTTTTCTCAAAACATGAAGATTTGAAGGTTTAAAGCGGTTTTTTCGTTAATACTCTGCAGTGGAAGTATCATAAAGTAAGTAGTATATAAAGTAGTAGTATAGTATAGTAGTATATAAAGAAGTATATAAAGTAAGTAAGTAATAAATAGTAATCATAAATTTATACATAGAACACCTCGGATAATTGCGATTGCAGTTATTCAGTGTCAGCTCCCCACACCCCAACAAACTTTGAAAACAAGCTGACACTACCCCTAACCGGAATACCAACTGGGGTGAGGTGGCCGAAAAAAAATTTATACATTATCTTATGTCTCAAGGCTAGAATCTGCCTTTTTCAAATGAACTAAAACTGAAACTGAAACTCGGACTGAAACTAATGCGATCACGGCTGAAACTGAAACTGAAACTATTTTGGGAGGAGACCTGAAACTGAAACCGTCTTGGACAGCCAACTAAAACTGAAACTGAAACTAAAATCGGTTACTGAAACAACACTAAACAACAAACTAGCCAATTTTTGACAAATATCAAAATTTTTAAAGAATATTTTTTAAAAAAGATCTGTGATTCTGTGAAATTTTTTGAAACCAACACTGTAGCTTGGCTTGATGACAGAAAATATACGACGCAGCGAAAATTGAAATTGTAACTGAGAAATTTTTTTAACTTAGGTTTTGCATAGGCGGGGATAACCGAATATCCGTTAACGTAAAATATTCATAATTTTGGTTGAATTTTTACAATACAATTCGAGGGGTCTTGGGGGAGAGCCACAGAAATTAAGAAATTTTTTCAATAAAGTAATTCTTTAAACCTTTATTTTTATTTTGAAGATGAAGAGTCAAGATAGTTTGCAAAAACCTGGAGTAAAAACGGAAAATCTATTTCCGCAATAACTTTTTACCGAAAAAACCATCCGTGCTGTTCCCACCAGCTTGCTATAATCCAACCTTCACAATTTAAATAACTATAAATATGCAAACTCACGTAATTATATACAACATTATGCATCGTTTTTCGTTTTTTAAAAAAATAACTGTGAGTCAAATTTAGGAATTTTGCAGAAGGGCAAGCTAGGCTTCAATGCTTAGTTCGCTTATATACATTCAGTTTGAAATTTTTAAAATTAGTAATTATTTTGGCGGAAGCAGCAGGTTGCCTCAAAGTATGAGACAGGTTTCAATTTCTGAGAAAATTCTGTAGGACTGATCCAACTAGAATCCTGAAAACCAAAAGTGACAAAAATTAAGAAGGAACTTGAGAAATGATCACAGAATTTGGAAATCAACCTTATCGTGAAGAAAGTAGTAAGAATTAAAAGAAATAGAAGAACATAGGGAATTGAAGACTGAATGGAACTCAGATCAGAAGCCAGACTTAGCAATTATTGCCTACCGGATTCTTAATCCGAAAGAAAAGAGGGGATGAAGATTTAGCGCAGTATCAATGCTAATTCGAATACCAACCAGTAACCGTGTGGTTTGAAATATGCATATACTTACATAAATTCCTCGCTAGCTGCTGAGGCAGATCTGTCAAAATTCCCTGAATCTGCAATTGAACCTTCCGTCATGGTATAACACAACCGCTGAATTATAGAAATGAGGTGCATTGTACAAGTAGGGTGAATGGGATAGTGGGTCTACGAAATTAGCATCTAAGGTTAAGTAGAAAATTCAGAGTCTTTCGGCCTTAATCCCTTAGACTCTGACTAGATTGTGACAATTAGGATGGCAGAATTAAACATTTAGGGTGAGTAGGTATACTAAAATTAATTAACGGGCCTTATAGCCAGAGTGGGATAGGACCGGAACGAGTCATCATCAGAGGGATCCAGTAAATGAGAATTATATGATCACACTTCTCACTATTTGCGATATTTACTGGTCGGGCCAGCCTCAGTGAGACCTGATTCATTCCGTTCTAAACCACTAAGAAAAAGGTATGAATCTAATTTTCTACGTTTTTAACTCTGCTTATGTTAAAGATGTTAGTACAGTGCCATGGTGCGAACATAAAGTTTGAGTTAACATCTTAATTAGTAGTAGTTGAGGTGAAGCCGACAAGCGGAATTACAACAGGCGACAAGCGGAATTACAAAAGCCGACAAGCGGAATTACAACACCCGACAAGCGGGATTACAAGAAAATTACAAGAGTGTGTAATGTTTAGTAGATCATTCTTTTTATTTTGTTCCATTTTTCCTTTTCACTTTCAAAGAAGAATTATGAAGTTAGAGAGAGTGTACAGGAGAACGAAATTGAGGGAGTAGCATATTTGTATTAGAGTAGGCCAGCGTCGCTGGATTCCGGCAAGCCGGAATTACAATGCCGGCAAAGCCGGATTACAAGGGTGTTTAGGTGTCCTGGATCTACAAAAGCATACTTTTAACGTTGTTCCATTTGTCTTTGTCGTTTTCATGGTTTAAGGTGTATTTTTGGTTTATCTTAGGTTCTTTGTAAATAGCATTAAAAATAGACTGTTTAATAAATTTGTTAGTATATCCTCTTTGTTTTAACATAATACTTAGAGATCTCGTGCAATGTTTAAAGTCTTCATATCTGTCGCAGATATTACCATATCTGAGTATTTGGTTTTTAATTGTGTTTTTAATGATACTGCCGGAGATATTAGACGTCGATGTAGGAAATTTAAAAGTCACAAAGGGGAAATCGTTTCTTTTATCATATAATTTCGTAGTAAATTTTCCGTTTATAATTTTAATGTTAAGGTCGAGTACATTTGCTTCTTGATCATTAGTATTTACTTTGTTCAGTTGTAATTCATCAGGGTACATCTTACAGATGATTTCGTAGAATTTCCCTTCATCGTTAAGGAGTGTTATGTCATCGATCAGTCTGTAAGAATATTTAAGATACTCTATACCAATCCCTTTGTTCTTAGTGATGTATGTATATTCCATGGATAACGTGGGGAATGAGGAGGGTGCAGACTCCCCCCAGACAGACAAAAAACGGTTGACCCCCTTAGCGAGAAAGAAAAAAGTAGACCCTCTCGTCCAGAAGGGCAAAAAATGTTATGTTAATAGCTGTGTCTTTAATGCCGGGTTAGGATTAGGTTAGGCCTTGGTCCATTAGCCAAATGATATTCAATTTCATCCGTTTAACTCTTTTAACTCGCTGGATGAAATTTTATTCCTTTTAATTTAAGGTTCTGATTCTTTAATGCGGATTAATCTAAAGCTAATCCGTTTAATCTGAAAAGAAATAGTGCATATTGTAAATATCAGAAATGAACGAGTGTTCAAGCTGATTTAACTTCACAATGTCTAATTACATCCACATACCTCTAAGAAAATGTGAGCGAACATCAAGCTTCGAACAAAAGACAAAAACACTTTGTGCTAGTGTTATTCACCGACCCTGTGAACGTAGCCTAGTGGCACACTCTTATATTATGTACTCTTGCCCATAGTCGCTGCTTGCTGTCAGAAATTGGTCCAGATGAATGGAATTTATATGGGCCGTTTCATGCTGCTGGCTGGGATAAACCTAATACCTCAGGGGCTGGAAAACAGGTGTGAAAATGGGGGGCTGGGTTTTACCCTTGGGGCTGGAAAATGGGGGCTGGGTTTTACCCTTGGGGCTGGGCTGGTTTTTACCTAGGAGGGCTGGAGGCTGGAGGGCTGGGTTTTACCCACCGGGGCTGGAGGCTGGGGCTGGGGGCTGGGCTGGGTTTTATCAGCACCCCATGCTAATCTTCTCTGTATCGTTCCAATTTTAGTATATGTCCCGAAGGACGATCTCACGTTAGTGTTGTCTAACGTATATATAGCTACAGTAGACCTGCAACATCAACAAAGAGGGTTTCATCTCTCCTATAACGTGTATTTGATAGCAGCTTCCTACAATGTTTCATATAAGTAGACTTGCACGTAGGCACGTATATGTGGAAACTCGCATGTCGTTATATGTTTACATGTGCACATAAGTTAATATATGGAAGTTTGAGGTGAATATGGTTTCTGCCTTCAGTGGGTAAAAGTGAGAAGAAAAATGATTATAGTTTTCTGCTGCGCATGTGACGTATTGCAATGTGATGACGTGGAATTTTGTCGATTTTTTAACGTGAAAGTTACTCAGAATTAGAAATGATGAAGTTCTGAAAATAGCTATGGTTACTTTGATTGCCATCTCTATCGCTCCAAATTTTTAAAAAGAAGGCAATCGAAATTTGGAACGTGAATGCTTTCAGTCATGCTGAGTTCAAGTGTGTCAAACAACTTGTCAATTTTATGAAATTCGAGTATATATTCGCAATTTATTCGATCATTCGCAACGATCAAGTGTTTCCGTTGAACGTGGTAAATCGAATCAGATTTTCTCAAAAAAATTTGGAACGCTTCACGAATTTGCGTGTCATCCTTGCGCAGGGGCCATGCTAATCTTCTCTGTATCGTTCCAATTTTAGTATATGTCCCGAAGGACAATCTCAAAGTAGTGTTGTCTAACGTATATATAGCTACAGTAGGCCTGCAACATCAACAGAGAAGGTAACATCGCCACTTCAACGTGTGTTTCATATGTTACCTCAGTGAATGTGTTATGTACGTACATTTGCATGCATCTTTGCGTATGTGAACATGCCCTTTTATGATAACAATGGGTTATGAATGTGTTCCTAAAATTTTAAAAAGGGATGCTCTATCTTGGATGTGCGCGCATGCACATGCAAGGAGTCGGGTGTTGTGTTATTACGGGAGGGACTTTTAGTAATTTCTTACTATGAGACCCACTTTACGTCTACAACAAGCAACATTGTGTGCAAAAGCTTAAAAGTGGTCTGGGTAACATTTAGGTAAATTGTAGACCTGCTGCGCAGAAAAATTTTTTAATTAAATATTGAGTTTAATAAATTTTTAACTTTCTACAAATTGTGCAGGTGGCTAATCAATCGAGAAAAATTTTCTTTTATCAAAAACAGAAGTTATAAATTTTCCATTTTCTATGTTAATTTTTATATCTAGAACGTCTGCTAGTGAAAAATGATCATTTACTAAGTTCAGTTCTAGATCCGCCGGATAAATGAAACTGAAACTATTATGGGAGGAGACCTGAAACTGAAACTATTTTAGGCGGCCGACTGAAACTGAAACTGTAATTAAATTGGGTAATGACCTGAAACTAGTTTCAGACTTTTCTCAAAACATGAAGATTTGAAGGTTTAAAGCGGTTTTTTCGTTAATACTCTGCAGTGGAAGTATCATAAAGTAAGTAGTATATAAAGTAGTAGTATAGTATAGTAGTATATAAAGAAGTATATAAAGTAAGTAAGTAATAAATAGTAATCATAAATTTATACATAGAACACCTCGGATAATTGCGATTGCAGTTATTCAGTGTCAGCTCCCCACACCCCAACAAACTTTGAAAACAAGCTGACACTACCCCTAACCGGAATACCAACTGGGGTGAGGTGGCCGAAAAAAAATTTATACATTATCTTATGTCTCAAGGCTAGAATCTGCCTTTTTCAAATGAACTAAAACTGAAACTGAAACTCGGACTGAAACTAATGCGATCACGGCTGAAACTGAAACTGAAACTATTTTGGGAGGAGACCTGAAACTGAAACCGTCTTGGACAGCCAACTAAAACTGAAACTGAAACTAAAATCGGTTACTGAAACAACACTAAACAACAAACTAGCCAATTTTTGACAAATATCAAAATTTTTAAAGAATATTTTTTAAAAAGATCTGTGATTCTGTGAAATTTTTTGAAACCAACACTGTAGCTTGGCTTGATGACAGAAAATATACGACGCAGCGAAAATTGAAATTGTAACTGAGAAATTTTTTTAACTTAGGTTTTGCATAGGCGGGGATAACCGAATATCCGTTAACGTAAAATATTCATAATTTTGGTTGAATTTTTACAATACAATTCGAGGGGTCTTGGGGGAGAGCCACAGAAATTAAGAAATTTTTTCAATAAAGTAATTCTTTAAACCTTTATTTTTATTTTGAAGATGAAGAGTCAAGATAGTTTGCAAAAACCTGGAGTAAAAACGGAAAATCTATTTCCGCAATAACTTTTTACCGAAAAAACCATCCGTGCTGTTCCCACCAGCTTGCTATAATCCAACCTTCACAATTTAAATAACTATAAATATGCAAACTCACGTAATTATATACAACATTATGCATCGTTTTTCGTTTTTTAAAAAAATAACTGTGAGTCAAATTTAGGAATTTTGCAGAAGGGCAAGCTAGGCTTCAATGCTTAGTTCGCTTATATACATTCAGTTTGAAATTTTTAAAATTAGTAATTATTTTGGCGGAAGCAGCAGGTTGCCTCAAAGTATGAGACAGGTTTCAATTTCTGAGAAAATTCTGTAGGACTGATCCAACTAGAATCCTGAAAACCAAAAGTGACAAAAATTAAGAAGGAACTTGAGAAATGATCACAGAATTTGGAAATCAACCTTATCGTGAAGAAAGTAGTAAGAATTAAAAGAAATAGAAGAACATAGGGAATTGAAGACTGAATGGAACTCAGATCAGAAGCCAGACTTAGCAATTATTGCCTACCGGATTCTTAATCCGAAAGAAAAGAGGGGATGAAGATTTAGCGCAGTATCAATGCTAATTCGAATACCAACCAGTAACCGTGTGGTTTGAAATATGTATATACTTACATAAATTCCTCGCTAGCTGCTGAGGCAGATCTGTCAAAATTCCCTGAATCTGCAATTGAACCTTCCGTCATGGTATAACACAACCGCTGAATTATAGAAATGAGGTGCATTGTACAAGTAGGGTGAATGGGATAGTGGGTCTACGAAATTAGCATCTAAGGTTAAGTAGAAAATTCAGAGTCTTTCGGCCTTAATCCCTTAGACTCTGACTAGATTGTGACAATTAGGATGGCAGAATTAAACATTTAGGGTGAGTAGGTATACTAAAATTAATTAACGGGCCTTATAGCCAGAGTGGGATAGGACCGGAACGAGTCATCATCAGAGGGATCCAGTAAATGAGAATTATATGATCACACTTCTCACTATTTGCGATATTTACTGGTCGGGCCAGCCTCAGTGAGACCTGATTCATTCCGTTCTAAACCACTAAGAAAAAGGTATGAATCTAATTTTCTACGTTTTTAACTCTGCTTATGTTAAGGATGTTAGTACAGTGCCATGGTGCGAACATAAAGTTTGAGTTAACATCTTAATTAGTAGTAGTTGAGGTGAAGCCGACAAGCGGAATTACAACAGGCGACAAGCGGAATTACAAAAGCCGACAAGCGGAATTACAACACCCGACAAGCGGGATTACAAGAAAATTACAAGAGTGTGTAATGTTTAGTAGATCATTCTTTTTATTTTGTTCCATTTTTCCTTTTCACTTTCAAAGAAGAATTATGAAGTTAGAGAGAGTGTACAGGAGAACGAAATTGAGGGAGTAGCATATTTGTATTAGAGTAGGCCAGCGTCGCTGGATTCCGGCAAGCCGGAATTACAATGCCGGCAAAGCCGGATTACAAGGGTGTTTAGGTGTCCTGGATCTACAAAAGCATACTTTTAACGTTGTTCCATTTGTCTTTGTCGTTTTCATGGTTTAAGGTGTATTTTTGGTTTATCTTAGGTTCTTTGTAAATAGCATTAAAAATAGACTGTTTAATAAATTTGTTAGTATATCCTCTTTGTTTTAACATAATACTTAGAGATCTCGTGCAATGTTTAAAGTCTTCATATCTGTCGCAGATATTACCATATCTGAGTATTTGGTTTTTAATTGTGTTTTTAATGATACTGCCGGAGATATTAGACGTCGATGTAGGAAATTTAAAAGTCACAAAGGGGAAATCGTTTCTTTTGTCATATAATTTCGTAGTAAATTTTCCGTTTATAATTTTAATGTTAAGGTCGAGTACATTTGCTTCTTGATCATTAGTATTTACTTTGTTCAGTTGTAATTCATCCGGGTACATCTTACAGATGATTTCGTAGAATTTCCCTTCATCGTTAAGGAGTGTTATGTCATCGATCAGTCTGTAAGAATATTTAAGATACTCTATACCAATCCCTTTGTTCTTAGTGATGTATGTATATTCCATGTTATGTAAAACTAAGTTTGCTATAGATGGAGCAGCGTTACTACCCATAGGTATTCCTATGGTTTGCCTAAAGGTATAGTTTCCGCAGCTGAAATATAGGTTATCCAAGAGGAATTTTATATGTTGACATAGTAAATTTGATGTAATAATGTCTTTCGTATTTTTAGTGGTTCCCCATCTAACTCGTAGCTTGTTTTTATGCATAGGGTGTCTCATAGTTTTATGTATTAGGTTTTCTAAGTTACTGCATATCGTAGAATGGTGAAGGTTTGTATACAAAGTAGTGAAGTCATATGTATTTATCGTTTTTGCAGCTGATTTTTCATTGATTTCTGATGTAGTAGTTAGGATAGGCTGGCTGCTACCTATTACCTATTAAGGATTTATTTTTAAAAAAGTTTTTGCCATTTTTCCATAACGGAATCTCGAAGTTGATATTAGTTTTAGTGCATTGTCAATAATGATAGATAGCGGTTTCGTAAGTGCATGTTTGCTAGCAATAATAGTCCTAAACTTTATTGGGGTTTTGTGAAATTTGGGAATTACGTATATGTGCGGTAGTTGTGTATTATCTCCTAGTTGTATATTATTTGATTTGTAGTAATTGGTAATTTTATCTGTAATCTCTGGGAGTGTATTGGATGTAGTGATATACGTGTCTGATTTGTCTTTTAGTAGTCCTAATTCATTGAGGGTTTGGTGTATGTAAAATTGTTTACATATAATAGCTATGTTTTGATTTGCTTTATCTACGGGAGTCAGAACATAATCATTGTGTATTCTAGTTAGTAATTGTTTTAGTCCATGAGTTTCCATGGTATTTGTATTGAAGTGTTTAAGGTTTTTGTTTAAGGCTTCTTTTACAGAGTTTATAATGGCGTCTGCCCAATGTGTTAGTTTGTATTTATCGATTTTATATTTAGTATGTATTTTGTTTATATATTGTTGTAGGCCTAGTGTAATATCATCAATAATTTTTAGTACGTTAGGTTTTTGTGGTAGTCTATATTTAGGTCCATTATTACGTATATTTTCAAGTTTTTTACAGTTTAGTACAGTTAAATCCCCAGTGATCATATGTTTGTGGAAGTTGACAGATGAGGGGTTATTTGAACAATTACATTGGTAACCGTTGTTTTTAAAATTTTTAATCCATTCATCTATGTCCAAGTCTTTAATAGTTTGTTTATAGTTATAGATTTGTGTAGCAATTGGTTGGTTGTATTTGTAGAAGATTCTTGGTTTATGTATATCATTATTATATTTGGGAACCGGCATCAAGTGCACGTGTTCATTAAATATTCTATTTAAGTTTATACTGTCGATAATTTTATGTTTAAAGTTAAAAGTTATGTTTTCTTTGTTTTGTTTTTTGACTGTGTTATTACCTTTAATCATATTTAGTTTACCTTCAGATAAGTCCTTCACTAGGTCATATTTAGGATTATTTTTATTAAGATTATTTATAGCAACTAGTGTTTTTAATTGTTTTTTATTTAGTTTGTGTATTGTATCGTAAATGTATTTGTGTGTAGTACCGTCTTGATAGAATTTCTGATATTCTTGTTCCTTTATGGTATTGTTTTTAAAAATACGTTTTGTTTTTGTTCGTGTATTACTGTTACTTTGTTTTATGTTTTCGTAAATATGTAGGTTTTCTAGAACAGTTAAAATGTAGTCTTCTTTTTTTAAAAGTTCGTTGAGACCATAAGGGGTTTTTGTTTTTAACCGTTTTATCCAGTAAGCTTCTTTATCCCTCCTGTTATTTTTATCTTGTTGTGAGTCATTAGTTGTTTTAATTGTTTCTATTATTTGAACTGTAAAGTTTTTACAGGAGCCAATGTTGAAATGTGCTGCAAGATTTTTACAATTTGCTTTTATAGGATTTTTGATACTGTTCCTGTGTTCGCCAATTCTAATTTTTAGTTTTCTTCCTGTTTCACCCACATACTGTAAGCCACATTCCGTGCAAGTAATTAAGTAGATCACATTAGTAGTGTTACAGTCTACTTGTTTGTTATCACTATTAATTATAGAATGTACTTGTGAATTATAGTATCCTTTAAATTCTGAACCTTCTTTGTATACGGTACAGCAGTTGCATCTTTTAGCTTTACATCTAAGTCCTGTAGTTTCGGGTTGGGTTTCATTTTGGTTGTGATCTTCTATATCTGCCTTAAGGTGTTTGAAGGTTTTACCTACAGCCCTGTCATCAGTCGTTTCCGAGGTCATATCCATAAGAGTACCTGTTGGGCATGTATTCTCCGGCCCTGATACGGAGCCCGTGCCGGCATTTATTGTATGTGGACTATTCATAATAATAAGTAAAGAATAAGAAAACAGGATCATGCGTTCAAGTCCATTCCATAGTCATAATTGTATTGAGGGCTGAGGCACGTAAAAAGTGTAATAGGGTTTAAACCTTAGACACCTATATATTTTAATATTTACAGGCGCAAGCGAAAGGTGACGAACCAAAGTCGAGCGTGTGCCCACGCGCAACCCTAGCCCTCAGGGAAGAGCACGCTCAAGTGCCACTAAGGGGGTGGGTTGAACACAAAAGAAAAGAGGGGATGAAGATTTAGCGCAGTATCAATGCTAATTCGAATACCAACCAGTAACCATGTGGTTTGAAATATGTATATACTTACATAAATTCCTCGCTAGCTGCTGAGGCAGATCTGTCAAAATTCCCTGAATCTGCAATTGAACCTTCCGTCATGGTATAACACAACCGCTGAATTATAGAAATGAGGTGCATTGTACAAGTAGGGTGAATGGGATAGTGGGTCTACGAAATTAGCATCTAAGGTTAAGTAGAAAATTCAGAGTCTTTCGGCCCTAATCCCTTAGACTCTGACTAGATTGTGACAATTAGGATGGCAGAATTAAACATTTAGGGTGAGTAGGTATACTAAAATTAATTAACGGGTCTTATAGCCAGAGTGGGATAGGACCGGAACGAGTCATCATCAGAGGGATCCAGTAAATGAGAATTATATGATCACACTTCTCACTATTTGCGATATTTACTGGTCGGGCCAGCCTCAGTGAGACCTGATTCATTCCGTTCTAAACCACTAAGAACAAGCAATATTGCGTGCAAAAGGTTAAATGTTTACTGAGCTACAATTTTATAATTGTAGGCCTGCTGCGCAGCGGACGCTAATCTTGAAGTTAACGCTGCTGCGTTAAGGAAATTAATAGGATATCGTCGGTTTAAATTAGCCAGTTTCTGTGTGTTCGTTACTCGTTACGGTGAAGGAGAACTATAAACGTTGCAACTGCCGAGTGCTTTATCCTTTGTAACAGAAATATGAATCTAAAACTTTTCATTTAACATGATGTGCAAAACGGTAAGCCTAGCCTCTCTCTGTAAAAACCTGTCAGAAGATTTTCACTGTCAGAGCAAAAGAAACCTGTTTATTCTGATTTTGCTTGTTCCATTTCCGATTCCTGTTTGCTTTATGAGTCATCGTTCATGAAGAATTTCAAAATAGAATCTTATGTGTAAATCATGCTCTGCCATCTTAAAGCATTGTTTTACATGCATTCATGTAAATTCCTATGTTTTGCACGTAAACGCGTGAGAGCTGGATGGCAGAGCAAACATAAGAGACCTGCTGCGCTGAGGCGCAGCAGGAAAAAGGTATGAATCTAATTTTCTACGTTTTTAACTCTGCTTATGTTAAAGATGTTAGTACAGTGCCATGGTGCGAACATAAAGTTTGAGTTAACATCTTAATTAGTAGTAGTTGAGGTGAAGCCGACAAGCGGAATTACAACAGCCGGCAAGCGTAATTACAAAAGCCGACAAGCGAAATTACAACACCGTCGCTACATTACAATTACAATTATTACACATTACAATAACGTCGCTGGATTTACAAGAGCCGGCAAGCCGGAATTACAATGCCGGCAAAGCCGGATTACAAGGGTGTTTAGGTGTCCTGGATCTACAAAAGCATACTTTTAACGTTGTTCCATTTGTCTTTGTCGTTTTCATGGTTTAAGGTGTATTTTTGGTTTATCTTAGGTTCTTTGTAAATAGCATTAAAAATAGACTGTTTAATAAATTTGTTAGTATATCCTCTTTGTTTTAACATAATACTAAGTTAAGGTCGAGTACATTTGCTTCTTGATCATTAGTATTTACTTTGTTCAGTTGTAATTCATGAGGGTACATCTTACAGATGATTTCGTAGAATTTCCCTTCATCGTTAAGGAGTGTTATGTCATCGATCAGTCTGTAAGAATATTTAAGATACTCTATACCAATCCCTTAGTTCTTAGTGATGTATGTATATTCCATGTTATGTAAAACTAAGTTTGCTATAGATGGAGCAGCGTTACTACCCATAGGTATTCCTATGGTTTGCCTAAAGGTATAGTTTCCGCAGCTGAAATATAGGTTATCCAAGAGGAATTTTATATGTTGACATAGTAAATTTGATGTAATAATGTCAACTTAAAACTTAAAACTTATACCTCAGCACTATTAAACATCTAAAAACAAGCCGTCTGTGACGCCTTTTATTGATTCAGCAGCAACAAAAGCAGCATAGCAAAGTGATAATAACCAAATGTCATAAATACATAGCTGATAATAATAATATAAAAACAGGAGAGCAATACAATGGATTGAATCCATTACATAACCAATTGGCAAGCAACTGGCCATATATATATATTAATTAATTAATTGCTGGGCAGCAAGCAGTCGCGTTGATTAATAAAAAAGCACAACAACGTATAAAAGTACAAAAACTCACCAATAGCTTTGCTACAAGCACTAGAAACCAGAATGAACTTGAACCTACAAACCAAGCTCTCATCAACAACTACTGAGGAAAACCCCAACCACCAAATCAAAACTAAATTTATGTATGACAAGTTAAACCTGTGTTTAACTAAAATATAATTTAGTAAAAGCTAGTACGTTCCACGTTGGAGAAGTTACGGGGAATAAAATTAACAAACATACTACGAACAAAATCAATTCAGCAAAGAACATAAAAATAAGCTATATAAAATATATACATAACATTAACAAAAACAATAAGCGAATAATAAGTAGTTAAAGCATGCAAACCTCGAGTATTTCCAGCCAAAAAATTACGTACGCATTACATTACCGCCAAAATAAAATCTGACAAATAAAGCACTATCCCAGTAAAAGTGAGTGAGTGAGTGAGTGAGAGTACTATCCAGCGTTAATTTGTGATAAGCGCTTCATCATTTTCCTCAATTTTAAATTTAAATTTAAGATAAAAATTATTCACTTTTAAGGTCAACCCTGTTGACTCAACAGCTAAATATATAGTTGTAATTTAGCATTATGTAAAAGATATTTAATCCCCCTCCAAAATCCGTGTCCCCCGGATTCTCCCCGGAAATTTTGGCCTAAGAAACAGCTACAATAACAATAACAGTAATAGCGCAAAAATTAAAAACAACATGGTATGTAGAAAGATTGTGTCATAACAAAAGGCAACGAACAGGAAGGAATTATGAGAATAGTGAACAAAAGCGAACAGATCAAAGGCAAGCAAATGCACGCGGCATCATATCAAGAAAGAGCATCAACGACAGAGCAATTACATAATAAACGTAATAAAATTAGTTCAACAGTCCAACAATTGAGACATTTAAAACAAAACTGCGAGGATAAAAAATGTTGGCCATAAAAGGCTAAAACCCTGACAACCATATGGAACCATTACATTATGTTGTATGTGCATCATATAAATAGGAAAGCTAGCATAATTATATACTGGCATACAATCATCCTAATATAAAATATTGAAACAAAAAGGAATTACAACAGTCCTTTTCTTTGCAAGACTGCGTTAACGCGACTAACAAATCCACTTCTATCATCTATAAGATTATATGAGTGACCCTTTTTTGCCAAGGAAGCTGGTAAATTGATCAGATCAGTGGGGCATAACAATGCGATCTGTAATCTCGCACAATGCTCTACAATTTTTATTTTTATTCATTTTAATGTACAACTAGCTAATTTTATTAATACTTGCCCAAACTAATCTTTCTCTTGTTTATGGTTCTTTTAGATAAAATGACGTCACGAAGAACACAAGATCAAACAGGGACCATCACTGTATCACAAAACATAAAAACAGAGATTATCAAAAGTCTAGCGCCGCCTGCATAGTGCTAAGCTTTCGGAGACGACTTAAAAACCAAAGAATACAATGAGAATTTTCCGGGTTTTGACGAAGGACTTAAGGTCGTGAGATAGATTGAATTAATTTTCGAACATTTTCGGTTCCCTTTACAAACCCAGGCGGCACAGCTTTGAAGATTGCTCGGCCCATAGCGCTGCTCCTTTGATTGAATCAAACAGTTTTCGGGAAATGCTATTTTTTATTGAATCATTTCGGGAAATGCTATTTTTTATTGAATCATTTCGGGAAATGCTATTTTTTATTGAATCATTTCGGGAAATGCTATTTTTTATTGAATCAAACAACTTTCAGATAAAACAATTTTTCGATGGATGATTATTACGTAATTGGTACGTAACAAAATGGTTTGTAGAAAACAATCAAAAGATTAGGACAAGAATCAGACTGCAAAGAATTCCTCGGCAAACAGAAGCCAGTAGTAGTAATAAAACAAATAGTTTAAAAATTCCACAAAAGCGCTTATCTGTGCGTAAACTACGTAAGTAAATGTACGTATGTATGTATGTATGTATGTACCATGTACGTAACACTACTACAGTACAACAAGCAGCAAATGAAAGGTCTATACTACCTACGCATACACTCAGTACCGAAGTATTCCGTTTCCGTTTCGTGCAATCTGAAACGTCTTACAACAATTTTATAGCGAATCTCTAAACTAGTTTTAGTACACCCCGCTAAAACATAATTAAAAAAGTTTATATTTTACAACGACCTACAGACAACAATGAGATTTCTGAACACGTCGCAAAGGCAAAATACAAAGTACGTATAAAATTATGTAGGCGCTTACTCAAAAAGCGAAACGTTAAATTAAAGCAGTGACAAAAAACAGTGAATATTATTCATTAAAAACTGATACGCACTGGTCACAACAGCATGTAGCAAGAGCAACGTTAAGCCACAGTAAGTAAATAGGCGTACAAGAACAATTATTGCCCCTCCACATAAAATGTAGTCTTTAAAGACGAGGTGGGCTAGAAAAAAATTTGGACGAAACAAAACCCACTGAATTTTCAATCATTTCGAACAAACGCAATACCTTCAAAATTGTTCAAAGTCTGTTACGTGTATAATGTTACCAACCAGTATACTCACACATGACATAAACCATTAACAAATTCAATATTTAAACCGCAGATACTACAGCCAGCAGGATACTAGCGATATGTGCTAAAACAATGCTCTTCAATAAGCTTTTAAATTAAAACAAAACATGGTGCAATAGAGACACAGAAAGCACATCATCCGGTACCACCAATCCAGTGTAATCTGAAGATACATAACTTCAAAACGCACACGGCATACTCATTTCTCATCAGGGTGAAGTTTGGCAACGGAACTTTATCATATTACTACCCGTCAGTTCAATTTTGACCCAGATCAAAATCGAATTCAACAAAAATGAACACTTAATGAATACTGTTTATATTCGTCTCCTCACCAGACCAGCCACACCCGGCTTTTTCCAAGCCTAAAATTTCTGGGGGAGGGGTCTGGGCGTCCCCCCTCCCGGTCTGATGGGGAGCACAGATTTGTTCCGAAAAATCCTTAGAAAAATGCCATTTTTTCTGCTGAGCAAGAAATTTAACTATTTTTAACCTAAATTTAAGCTTAAAATATAGCTAAAAACGCTTACAAATGGCAAAAAATCCAGCGAAGCTGGAAAATGTTTTGAAAATTTACTTTTAAAACCCTATTTTTTCGGTTTAGTTTAGTTGAGGACAAAATCCGGGGAGGGGCACCCATCTTTGGGATGAAAATATCTTTGCGACGATATTATGATCTACTATCTATTTGTCCGGCACGAGAACAGTGTCTCAAAGCAAATAGTTTACAAACAAACAAACAAGCATATATAAATGCTAAAACGAACTCACTGCAGAATAAAATAGTCAACGTCATTAAAATACAAACAGCGGAGCAAAAGAATAAAAGAAGGTCAACAAGAGTTAATACTTCAACCCACATTTGGCATAAATAATACGTAGGGCGAGGCCGACGGGAAATCATTCTGTCGTGGTTCGTCACTTATTCCGCCACCGCTACGATTTCAGGTGCTGGCTGGCTGCTCGGCGGTTCAGTGGTCACTCCGTTGACCGTAGACTCTTCGATAATCTGAGGTTTCTTCAAATCATCATCATCACTCTAAAAAGAAACAAACAAAAACAAAGATCAAGTCAAAAGATAAGAAAATCCTACCAACACAACGATAGACGAACAGCAACTCAAATTCCCTTTCACTGGTCAGAATTAAAATACTAATTAAAATTAAAATACAGAACAGAACAAGTTTCCAGACTCCATTTCGTTCAATCAGCCGGTCTGGAAAATAAAATTTGTAATTGCTTAGGAAAAATAAAATATCATTCAAAACCTAATTCAGCCCAGCTTTTTTTACACAATGAATGACTTGAATGAGTTCGTCTTGAAAACAAACATTACGTACGGTGGCATCGGCTAGCTTGATGTTATCAACATTATCAGCAGGGCCCTTCTTTTCATTGGCATCCCCCGTATCAGGCTGAGTCGTGTCTTTGCCATCATCATCTCCATTTACAGTGTCACCGTTAACGACAGCGTCTTTCTCAGTCTCAGCTGACGTCCCTTCGTTGCCGTCTGAACAGAAAACAAAATAGCACAGACAAGACAACAGTGGTTGGGTTGGCTGGAAGAATTTTTATGGCAAAAACTCAGTAACGTGTAAAAAAACGTTTCTCAGGCACCTTTTATTTCGGAAGGGGGGGCCATCACCGTAGAAAACGGCTTACACGGAGTGCAACCAAACTACAGAATTTGGACAGCATTAAACCGTATTTCCTCAGTGAATCACACGGAAACGAACACCACACCTACTTTGAACAACCGGTTTCTCTTCAGGCTTTGGTCTGGATTCCGGCGGTCCCAGATATTTTTTGGTTTTCTTGACAATGCCCCGCTCAATGAGGGAATAGGCCATCTCGATGATAGACTTCTCAACATCACGACCTTCAATGCCCAAAACTTCCTTCATCTAAATAATCATGATACATACTATAAGGTTATTATATACGTAAAGAGTTTATATTTTATAGACTAATAGAACAGGCAACATCAAGGACATAGCTAGTTTAAAAACGTTCAGCAAATTCTAAAGATTCTAAATGAGCCACCCGACCATGCGTATAAGCCAAATATGTTGTTGTTTAATACCGATTGCGTCAAAAAAGTTAAGCTGAATTATAATTATAATTTTATAGTTTTCCTTGTACAAGCGCAAGTATAGGTACGGTCGTGTTTAAAACTACCTTCTTGTTATCATAACGCATCGTTTGTCCATGCATGTTAAGTAGGTTCTTAACCTTAGGATCAAAGACAGACACAAGCTTGAGGAGGAAATAGGGCGACTCAGCGGAAGCAGGTAGACGATAACCTTAACATACGAAAATAGAACCATTAGCCGAACGAAAATGAAAACAATGTTTGCAATGTTTGGAACTGTTTACCGGACAGTATTGTTACCTGTTCTCCTCTGAGCACATTTAAGTCGAAATTGTTAAAGCATGAAGCTCAGCTGCACAAGTTTATGCGGGGGCGTGCATTACAAGGACAGTAGTCCTTTGCATGCCATATTTAATTTCGTTTCACGCAATGTATGTACTTTCAAAAACAAAATAACTTTAATTTTGTTTTTCTCAGTCGTACAAACCCGGGCTGCCAACCTTGCGTCACTGTGTGTATACAGTAGGTTTCAGATATAAGTTAACCTCAGTAATCGTTCTTAAGCACTGCTTAAGAGTTCTTAAGAAATTTCACCACCTGTCCATAGGACAATTTGCGTCTTTAAAGAAGTGCTTAAGAAATTATTTTCTTAGGAACTTCTTTACAGGTTAACTTATATTTGAAGTCTACTGTATATACGCTCATGCCTTTGTACGAGTTTATATATAATTGTCTACTAATCCTGTCACGACGTAGCCGCTTGCATGCATCAGCATCGCCGTGGCAGATGTAATACCTGTTGTATGTGGACGCGGCATTGGGGGTGGGCGGCCGCGGGGCAAATCACGTCTATGTAATAAAAGATAAAGTACTAACAAGGCGTGATTTACTCGGGATTAAAAAGAAATTTGATGAAAAAAACAACGAAAACACTTTGCACCTTCGGGTGATGATCATCACATTGTGATGTCTAATGCAGCAAACAACAACAACAACAACAACAACAACAATGAACCAGACACAGACCCACTGACTTAATACTCACAGACCGACATACACTTACGGAGGCATCTTCCGAAGATTTTACCCGGCTACAGGTAACAGCTGTACTGTACGCATTTCCAACCGCGAGGCCAGGTCAGGCTATGTTGGTTTTCCAAAAGTTCATAGGGCTTTTTATTTAGGTATTTTTCGTCGAAGGGAGGGGGGTCGGTTAAAGGGAGGCGAGCATGCCCGAGAAACGTTTTATTTTTAGCGTACTGTACGAAAACCATAGGCTAAAACCGCCCAAAGTTTGGCCTGACAACAGATTAAACCTTCAAGAAGTATATATTAAAAAGCCTTCATTTGCAGATTGACCGATTTTGTTAGGTAAAAATTCGGACAATCAAAAAATCGCGCGGGGAGGGGGGACAACAATTGCGGGAGAGCGATTACAAAGGAGGGCATTCAGTTTCCCAGAAACGATAAATAAACTCTCTTGAACCAATCCACATACACACCTTGACTTTTAAATTCACTGTTGAGCAGTTCGCCCATCTCACGAGTCCACATATTCTTGGTGGCCAGTAGGAATCGGCAGCCGGCCGCCTCCGGAAGATTTTGGACCTTCACATGTGCCTGAGCCACATCTCGAACGTCAATCAGGGCCATATTTAGGCGTAAATACAATAGAGACTTATGCTCTAACATATATCGAATCAGCTGCAACAAGCATATAAACACGAACAATATTTAAAACCGGACTAAGTGTTGCATTCTGCATTCTTTAGATTATTACGAAACAAAACCAATCATCATGTTTGCATAAAAAATTCCCCCGGCCAGCGGTAAACCTACCGTGGAGCTATATTACACTACGTACACTAGTTGAATTTAGCAAATTTGCATCGTTAAAACCAAGAATACATAATGATAAGAGTATGTCACTAGACATTCTCTGTTGTCAAACTACCTGACATGACCTGACCTAAAATCATGACCGGGGCGAAACAGGAGTACGTTCACTCGCTCTATGTTTACGTGCATAAGCTCGAAAACACAAGCAAAGTGTGCGCGAATATAGCGTGCATTGTAGTGATGGTCTAATTTGTCAGTCGTTAGCGAGCAGAGAATCGTTTTTGCTAATGGTGGCACACTCTTGCCATTATGTGCTCTTACTGAAACAATTATTATTTCTCTTTAAAATAGCTCTCCCTTATCAAACCCCTGAAAAAATGGTAGCGGTACGTAAACCTACCGTGGCACTACTGCACTCTACTTTAGTCAACAACGGGCCAACCACAAAAACTGGATTCACAGCAACTAGCTCAAACTTTTCTTCGTCTGAAGCAAAAATAAAAACTCAATTCATGAATACATGTCAGCAATACTAAAACTAAATGTGCTTTGTTAAAACTAAATTCCTTTATATATCTTTACCACGATCAGGCCTAGGACATGGCGATTTTTAATAAAATAAGGAACATACGAAAAAGTAGGAACTGCACGAGCACTGCCGGATGTATAGATTTAAACATACCCACTAGCGTAGATACGGGGGGGGCGGGTGCGGCCGCCCCCGAAATGGTTTTGCCCCCCTAAAAAAATTGGCCAGATGAAAAAGTTTAAGCCCGCGCGAAGCGCAGGCGTTTAAATTTATCATAAACACAAAGAAATTGTACTGAGATGCCCCAAAATTAATGCATTTGTAATTCATTGAAAAATTTTCGCGTCTTCGGCGTGACTCCTCTTTATTAGCATATACTATATTTAATGAGACCTTTACTAGTTTGCTTTACTTTGCCTTGCCAGATTTATAGTTTTATTAACTGCATTATATATATACTGCAAACATGATTGCCTTAAGGTGCTGGTTCGGGTTCGTGTACTTTTAAAAGCGCAACTGTCATTGAAATTCATTCAAATTTGCAACAATTACATCATTTAGCCTAGAAAAGTCGCGGCGTGAAAATTTTAGTTTTGGAGAAATTTGCTTTAATTCGCCATAACTTGCACTGTGGGCAGGCGCGTAGCCGGGGGGGGGGGAAATGGGGGGAATTTCCCCCCCCCCGAAATTGTGTTGCCCCCAGGAATTTTTTCCTGCTATGTGTAAAACGCCCATTTTTCAAAAAATTTTCGCGCCTTCGGCGCGAAATAGGTGTATTGTACCGTTATAATACGTTTCTCTTAAAAACGAGTACCAATTACTCTATTTGGTGTACTTTGACCACCTTCTGCATCATTTGGGTGCATGAACACACACTGCGCCTTAAAAATTATTGTAATTTCAACGAATACTCTGTAAAAATTCCACGAAGGTCACGAAATAGAAAAATTTCTCAGCTTCTGGGGGGCTCCGCCCCCCGGACCCCCCGGCTAAATTTTGCACTCCCCCCCCCAATTTTTTTCTGGCTACGCTAGTGACTGTGGGTACCCTACAGGGACGAACTTATAATCATTCGAATCTCCTGATCAAGACCTACAACTTTGCCCTTGAGAGTATTCTTCGACTCCTTACAATTTAAGAGATAACAGCGAAAATTGATTTTCGAAGTTCAAAACTGGCCATTTTTCGAAAAATCAAATATTGCAAAAGATTTCGACAGTTTTAACAGCGCTGGTCCGTCGGTCAAGTATTGACCAATTTGCAGTCCTAAAGCACATGTTATGCCCAACGGAGAGCTCTCTGCGGCATCTGTGCCTACGCACAGCAATGAAAATGTGAAATTTTGAAAATAGCAACCAGATTGTTTTCAGCACGGATTTCTCTCAACTCATGCAACCACTTAGAAAACGGCTTTAGACACGCATTTTTGGGACAATTGCCGAGGGCTATTTTTCAGGGTTTCGCGTTTTGTCTTTCCGTTCGAGAGAAATAAGCATCCAAACTTGAGAATTTTGACGAAAATCAGGCAAAATGTATATTTTTCTCAAAATCTTGAGCTTACCTGATCACTAAAAGATTTCAGAAAAAATAGCCCTCGGGAAGACGTTTCTTTTGAAGCCTGAACTGGTCGCTTTTCTTTGGCTTTCCCACATTTCGAGAAATCCATGTTCAAAAAATGTTTTTTGTTATCGCAAGTCCAGGTCCAAGAGTTGAAATGGGACGTCTGTACTTTACCTAGTTGTACCAAGCACATTCTGAGCTTTAAAATGATATAAAAATTATTGTTGAACTCCACAAGTTATCTAATTATATACAGTCTTTCAAAATTTGCTACAAATACTCGAACCAGCACCTTAAATGGTGGATACTGGATATGTGCTGCTTGGAATATCCTGTTCATAATGGGAGCATCCAGTATGAGTTTTCGTACGAGACTATAGAAGTGGAAAATATATAGCAAAACTACAAAATTTGGTTAGGGAATTGATAATATAGAATGCAAAGAATTCAATGTTTCAATAGTGTTTTAATGGCAAAATTGAAAAATTTTCTCAACTTCTGGGGGCTCCGCCCCCCTGACCCCCCGATTTGGGTTTTAGCATGCCGATTTCGGTTACAATAGATTTAAAAGCTAAGAACTTTATAAAAAATTGTGTATGTAGTGTTCATACAATTGTTCAGCAAAAAATAAAAAATTTTACCCCCCCCCCCGACTTCGCTCCAAACCGCCCCCCCCCCCTGAAAATGTTTTGTACCTACGCTACTGAACATACCATCACATAAGTACGACTATATCTGTTCAGTGAAAATCTTCATATTAAACTCGAGAAAGGCTTCGAGACACAATTCGATTATTAATATCCAAATACACAAGAATTGTATGCATGTATGTACCTGAAAGATTATTGACCAAATCCCAGGCAGCTTTCTCAGCCAAAACCTTTGACTTATCATAGGCGTTGGCCTTCTCCGAATCCTTGTCCAACCAATCCTCTTCAGTGAAAACTTTGCCATCGCCGCGCCCGGTGTTCATATAGGGCACTAAAAAGACATAAAAGCAAAAAAGCTCAGAAATACTATGTCCCTAAGCTTAGATGACCTGAGCATCCTCTAAAACGGTCTAAAAAGAAGCCAGCAACCTGTCTCCTTCAGTAAAGATTGGAAACACGATTGAAAAACCTGTCAACATATAATCAGGGGGGGGGGGGGGCTAAAAAAACAACTATTTTCGAAATAAGGTTATTACTCGCTACAGGCTCTAGCTAGCCAGAAGCTTTATATACCAGCATGTAGGGCTTGGCCTGTACTTTCTATACCAGCAGTAAAATCAGCATTCGGTTGTACTTCTAGTCGGCTAGCCTCAATATACACCATCTTTTTTCTCCCACAAGAGTGGGGTAAAAAATATGGGGGTGGGGAAAATTGTACCAAATTTCGTTCCTTTACCACCATAATAGCAGATGAATGGCATTTAAAGGCATATATAAAACGCAATCTACTTCTAAAAATTCGTGTTGGCAGCCAGGCGTAGTATTATCCATCATATAAGCCAAACTTAGTAATGGGCCAACACTGCTAGGAAATTAAGATTTTTGGTTTACAAAATCTTATTTTTTCCGGTAATTTATAATTTAATCGCCTTTTGTGTTAAATTGCAATGATAAAATACACCATTTTGCAATATTAACCCGCAAGAAATTGAGTGTGGCAAAATGATGGGTGGCAAAATCGCACAAAAGTGTTCAGGGGTCATCCATTTCGGGTGTAGTCTTTTGCATATCCACTAGTGATGGGCACCGGATATTTTTTCAAATCCGGATATCCGCCTACTTTGCGTTAACGGATATCCGGTTATCCGCCAATTCAAAACTTATATTCAAGAAAATTTTTCCATTTTGCAGCAAATTTTCAATTTTTCTGTCAATTTTTCGGCAGGCTGTGAGTGTCTATCATGCAACCAAGCCGCTACCTTCGTTTCAAAAATATTTTCCGGGGAATTTTTGAGAAATATTTTGAAGTTTTTGAAATTTTTGTCAAAACTTTGCTAATTTTTCATTGTTTTGACTGAAATGTACACGGATATCCGGATATTTTTCTCAAATCGGATATTATCCGGATATAAAAATTATCCGGCTATCCAGTGTCCATCACTAATATCCACACTAGTGAAACTCTCTGGAATGTCCACAGTTCATAATATCACAAAAATATTGTTTATGGACCCTAATCTTCTTGTTATCCGCATGATTTGCCCCCCTGGGAATACTTGCCAACATTCCTCCACAGGGGCAGGTCATATGGCTCTTTTCGGCAGCGGAAGGTCAATTGGGTGGTATAACAGTTCAAATGAGTAAACAATTAGTCGTTATTTTTGCTTAAATCAAAAAACGAAACTGCGAGGGGAAAAGCACACCGTTGTTTCCCTCCCCCCCCCCTCTGGTGGAAAAAGTGTGGGGGGAATGGTCACTATTTCTCAACCGTGTGACCTAGCGAAAATCCGACTAGCCCACGTTATAGAGCACATCCACAAACCCATTCATGCACAAAATGACTCCTGTAACTATTACCAATAAGTTGGCATAATCTAGGAAAATTTGAAAAATCCTTGGTTTTTGGAAAATTTTTGGGTGTCAACATCGGACCCATGCCACACGAAGGCTCAATCGACAGGAACGATTATTTGTATTATGATCTTAAAATACAAGACTTGAACTTTCATTTGCACTACATTTTGAATCTTTATCATGTGCAGGGTGAGCCATTGTTCTCCCCCCACTTTGCCGTTGATGTTTTCCCCCCTCTGACTATACGTAAAGAAGGGCAAAGTTGGCATTGGTTAGAATGGACATTACGTACTTCCTGTGGCCACACAGGAGCTGGTTAGAATCACTCGTTTGACACATTTGGATGCGGCACAGGCTCGTAGCACATTTTCCGTTCCTTCGACGGCGGGCTTTATAATAACGTCATGATTACTGACAGCTTTGTTGGGAAAAGGAGATGCCACATGATGTACAAATTCGCAATCCTTCACAGCTCTACAAAAATAACACTACATATATATATACATCAAAGTCACTACATGATAAGAAAAATATTATTTATAGATTAAGCTCTTAAGCGATTAAGCAATACGATACGTATTAGAAGTAGACTAGAAGTATATATATATAAAATAGGTATATATACGTATATAATAAAATGTGTAGTAATCTAGACTACACGTACGCTTCCCAAGTTTCCGGTTTCAGCAAATCAGCCTCAACCAGTTCCAGCCGATCCTCGGCATCGACGGAAACTGCCAGATCCTTCAGGGGTTTGACTTTCACCTCATCAGAGAGATCACGAACCGTCCCACGGACTCGATAGCCCTCGGACAGCAGAGCCTTCACAATGTGAGATCCAATGTAGCCAGAGGCACCGGTAACCAGAACGCCTGAAACAAAACAAAAACGACGTATATACGTGCGTACACTGTCTTCTGCTGCTTCCTCTTATTTCTTTTTCCGGGGCCCGGGCCCATCGTGCATGGTCTTACTTAAGGGATGTGGAGAATCACGAAACCAGCACACGTCTTGACAGGTTGTGTCCAGGAAACATCAGCTTCAGCTTTAATTTGTGTCAGCAGCGTGCCAAAGGAATAAAGACAATGATTAAGAGAATTCAGGGTCACACGCAAGGACAGGATTCTAAAAATAGTTGGTGCCACGGACAGCTGCGCAAACCCACTGGGCTCGTAGCTATCACGATGCAAACAGAATATCCAACATATATATAGTCAAGCGGGAAAAAACCCACTTTTTCTTTCTTGGACCAGAACTTTCGACTGGTTTGAGCTAGCACGACTTTGATACTATATTTAATGGGGATTTGCCCTAAGCTTTCGAATGAGGTATATATAGTTTGTCTCTCTAGGCCCTGCCATTATGGAAAAAATACAGTTTTCCGTGTCGGGAAAAAACCCACCCAGAATTTTTTGCTGGAAGCGTGCCAGAACAATTTTGACGGTGCCAGTCGAATGTGCGGGTTGGTTTTAGTAGGTCCACATCGAAAAATACCAACATTTTCGAAAATTTTCAGAAAAACTGAATTTTGAAAATTTTTTATGTTAATTTTGGAAATTTTTAAAAATTGTTTATTTTCAGCAGTTTAAGCTGCCTATATATAGTGTAGAAAATAACCGTTTTTCTTGTATTTAGAGCCAAACTAGACCCATTTTAAAGCAAAAATAAGCATTTTTGGCCAAAATTGAAACTTTAGCTTGAAATAGCGCCATGTCCGATGTCGACCCCCTGGAGCACCCACAACAGAACGAATCCAGGTTATACCAGTTTAATCTATAGACTGGCTCTGTTAAACAAACGTATAGCAAGGTTAACAAAAAAATAAAAATTTGTTTTTTTTTGGCTGGAACTTTCGCAAAACCCTAGTTTCGCTGCTCTACGACCTACTAAAGTCTGACCAAAAAATGTAGGGAACGAAATTGTTTTGTTTATACTGAATAACCGGTACATTTTTGCTGCAGCAATGTATATATTTTCTGAACCGTCATGGCATAAACTTTATTTTGGTTGAAAAATTTTTTTTAAAAATTAAAATTCATCAAAAGAAGCCGATTTTTTAAGTTTTGAAAGATTAGTAGAAGCCAAGAACTATCCGTTCGGTGGAAAATTAGCCCATGTCCCCGACATTTTGAATCCCGAATATCAACTCATTTCGTCAAAAATTGCGATAGTTATTCAATTTTTTCGATTTTCAAACTCCTTTGATCTTTGCCGCTTTTCGAACTTTGACTGGCTATTACTCGCGACTCACTCAATGCAAAAATTTTTTAATTGGATTTTCAGGACCGCTTACATGTCAGCTTTCATGTGACCTATGTGGTTTTTCAAAATTTGAAAATCGATTTTTTCGAAAAATACCGCTTTTTGACCCAAGATTTAGACAATGCGAATCGAGCAAAAGTGGGTAAAAATAACATTATCGTAAAGTTTAATCTGAGCTGAATCCAACGATATAAAGTTTTCGTGGCTACGGCTTAAATTGCCCCAGCAACGAATTTTTAAAAAATTTCCTATTTCAGCTGATTTCAGACAAGTTGTGCTATATTGTGCATTGATTAGCCGCAAATAGTGTAAACTAGCCAAAAACCGGCTACAAAGCGAAATTGTTTAAAAATTCGTTGCGGATGCAATATAAGTCGTAGCCACGAAAACTTTATATCGTTGGATTCAGCTCAGATTAAACTTTATAACAAGTAATTAAAATGCTCCTCCGGAGCATGAAAAAGTAATATGGGTGGTGGTGAGGTTGTAAAATCAAGAGAGGACTAGTCTTAAAAATGCTTAACATGGGGGCTAGGTTCAAAAAAAGAAGAGGACTAGGTTTTGGGCGAATTAATATGGGCACAGCTTCGCCGAGCAAAACATATTCGCGGACTGAAAAAGTTATATACATACGTATTACATATGTATATATATACCAGTGTTCAGTTTTAGTTACGGTGCGTAAACTAAATAATATATATACAACTATGATAAACGAGTTTTAGTGGAAGCAAACATTTCTTTCGATAAACTCTTAATATTTACTGTGCATTTTAACCATTGATAAGAAAACTCTATATTTCAACAATAATTTCAGGACTCTCTCCGACGATCTTCTATTTCTATTGAACCGTTAGCGTTACAATCATAGCCTTGGTTCTTTCTAGTTGCTTGCCGTAGTCCAGCACAACCAAATTACTATATAGTTTACGTATATAAGCAAGCAACTTGCAGCGATTGTTTAACTGCTGGAATTGTTGTTATTGACTGACAATAATGGCATTGTATATGACAATCGCCATGGCGAAGCGTAAAAGCCCGCGAATATGGGTTGCTCGGCGAAGCTGTGCCCATATTAATTCGCCCAAAACCTAGTCCTCTTCTTTTTTTGAACCTAGCCCCCACGTTAAGCATTTTTAAGACTAGTCCTCTCTTGATTTTACAACCTCACCACCACCCATATTACTTTTTCATGCTCCGGAGGAGCATTTTAATTACTTGTCCTGCTGTCATTTTAAAGGATCCCTTTCCAGCAATGCGGCAATGGATACAAGGAGCTTGAACAGTGCCGTAGGTAGAGCAGAAAAGTGATTATATAAATATATAGTACCACTGAATTCTCACCTCCGCCCCAAGCTTTGGCCGCTGCAACGTCTGTTTGTGGGTGGTATAAGGAGAAAACTTTTTCGCCTCGCCAAAGACTTCGACAGTGTGCCCATCGTGTTCAGCGACACGGATTTACTATATGGGTACCGCCAGCGCCAGAGGGCCGAAAACCGCGTTTTAGGGGGTTTGACAGTGGTCAGTAGGCCAAATAGACCGTAGTGACCACTGGTCATTTCCATCGGAATCGGCAATATATATGCCCATTGAAACGAGCGTAGTCGATTTACTATATATGCCCCCAACCGAAACGACGAAAACTGCTGTCTAAGGGGGTTTGACCACTGGTCCATAGGCCCATAGACCGTAGTGACCATTGGTCACTTCCCTCGATTTCGGATATATGCCCATTGAAACGAGCGTAGTCGATTTACTATACGTGCCCCAACCGAAACGACGAAAACTGCTGTCTAAGGGGTTTGACCACTGGTCAATAGGCCCCATAGACCGTAGTGACCACTGGTCACTTCCCTCGATTTCGGCAATATGCCCATTGAAACGAGCGTAGTCGATTTACTCTATATGCCCCGAACCAAAACGCCGAAAAATGCTGTTTATAGTGAGTTTTCCCTACTTTGACCCTGGGCGAGGAACCACGGGAGCCATGCTGACCAGTGGTCACTTCGGGCGGTATCGGCAGTATGCTCATCGTTTTCAGCGACCCCGATTTACTATATATGCGTACCACCCCAAGGCCGAAAAACGCCATTTTTAGTGACTTTAAGGCCATTTCTAGTAAAAGTGGGACTTACAAACTTTTCGTGAAAACAGGTGAAAAAATGCAAAGTTTGGGCCCATCTCCTGAAAGCTACAGAGGGAAATTAAAAAATCCCCCTCGTTACATTCCGCGCATAGTCCGAAATATTCAAATAAAACAAACCAAACCGATCTAGCTGCTAACCTGTGAAAAAAGTCGATCACAACCAAAGTGCCAAAATAGCGAAAGTCCGACTTTGCGGCCTTGGCACAGAGCCAAAATTGGCAGTGTGCCAAAATGACCAAAAAAGGTTGCATGGGAGGACCCTGCCTACCAACATATAATAGTAGTATAGGACCAAAATGCCCATATCGTTCCAACACTGCGCTGACATAAGCACTTCCGAAAAGCGTTATTAACCGAGAAAAAAACAAACGCACGGTAACTCCCGCCTAGTGCAAAATTTCGAAGTTCGGAATTTTAACCAAAAGTATGGTGGTACTTGTAGTACTACTCGAGTACTTTACGATGGTAACATTTTTACCCCTCCCGAACCTCTAATTAGCTGGCACCAGGCCAACACTGTCTCCAGGGGGCCGCGCAGACGCCTTTATACCCATATTATAATTATGTTATTTTTACCCACTTTTGCTGGATTCGCATTGTTGAAATTTTGGGTCAAAAAGTGGTATTTTTCGAAAAAATTTACTTTCAAATTTTGAAAAACCACATATATCACACGAAAGCTGACACGTAAGCGGTCCGAGCGAAAATCCAATTAAAGAAATTTTTGCATAGAGTGAGTCGCGAGTAATAGCCAGTCAAAGTTCGAAAAGCTGCAAAGATCAAAGGATTTTGAAAATCGAAAAAATTGAATAACTATCGCAATGTTTGACGAAATGAGCTGATATTCGGAATTCCAAATGTCTTTGGCATGGGCTAATTTTCCACAGAACGGCTAGTTCCTGGCTTCTACTGATCTTTCAAAACTTAAAAAATCGGCTTCTTTTGATGAATTTCAATTTTTAAAAAAATCTTTTCAACCAAAAGAAAGTTCATGCCAGGACGGTTCAGAAAATATATACATTGCTATTGCTGCAGCAAAAATGTATATACCGGTAATTCAGTATATATAAGCAAGTAGTATAGTGTCCGTTTTTCGAGCCCCACTCCGGGAGGGAATGACCTTGAAAGTTTAATGTCCCTTGAGGTTTGAGTTTGAAAAGTTTTGTTCACCTTCATCTGTTCTCCCTAGGGCTTTGTTTTGTGCCTTCTCCTTTCCGTCCCTCTGAGTTCTTCCCCCGGGGCTTGGGACCCGGCGTCGTATTACCGGACTCCTACCTCACTAGTCTATACACTACCTAATTCCTACGTACCTACCTAACCTAAATACCTAACTTTCCTACCTAAGCTACTTCCTACGTACCTACCTCACTACCTACCTGACTTACCTAACCTAATTTATTTACACTACCTAAGCCCGGTCCTTCACCATCTAATGTTTTTGTGTTTTTATATTTTATTCTTTTTAATTTTTTTCTATATACAATATACAACAACTATTTACAGTAGCCCTTAGGAGGACTGTTGGGATAATGGGGTGCAGAGGCGAAGGCGGAGCTTGGTTTCCAGGGTTTGGGCGAGGCTGTCGGTAATTGGAATTTGTTTTTGGTCAATCATCCGAAGGTCAACCAAGTCCGGCCCTTCTAAAATCCCCAAAAATGGCAATCCGAAACTTCCCTTAAATTTAAAACTAGCCGACCTCCCATCCTCAATAGCTGTTTCCGGGGTGAAGTAGCATGGCGCACTGTAGTCCCAAATTTCCACCTCATTACCTTGAACACTGAACCAACACCACCAAAACATTTTCGAGAGAGCTTTTAAAACCGACCGTCCACCACGACTGAACGAATGAGACTGATCTATTTTCCGATTTTTGCTCCTTTTATAGATTTTTGTCAATTCCCAAGAGGGTAGTTAGCGGTCCCCAAGGGACCAAGATCAAAAGCACCGACCGATTAGGTCATTAATCAAACTCGACAAACGGTCCCAGGAGGGTAACTAAAATACAACTCGGCGTGGTCTCAGGGGATAACATATGGTGAGCGTGGGTAAAAGTAAAATTTAAGATGGCGTCGTCCCTAGGGAAGGTGGATGAGGTTGAAACTGGCGTATTGTCCAACAGATCTGTGATTTAGAGTCACTCCAGCCTTACACGGACCCTTCTATTTTTCAATTTACAGATTTTGCCTTTACTTGTCCTGTCTTGCCGTAGCTATTTTGGTTTTGTGCCCCGAGTCACTCTGAACTTACACCAATCTTACTCCAAGCATACTTTTTTTCCTGATATTTCATTGGACCCAACCTTGTCCTTCCCTTTCTGACCTTAACTTTCAGCTTCCGTAATTTTAGTCCCTGAGTCACTCCAAAAGTTACTCCGAGCCATAACACCGAGCCAACACCGAGTATACACCGAGCTTACTCCATTTATGTTTTTAATCTGAATTGTTTTTAATCGGACCCATCCTCGTCGCCTTCTGTTTTCTTTTCTGGTAGTACCGTCGTATCTAGGTCGACGTTCTTTTCAATTGCTCGTTTAAGGGCCTCTTCATTAGAAAATTCGTGTTCATAATCTACTTGTTCATCCATAATTTTTTCAATGAGTGGGTCGTCGAGAAATCCTTTGCAACGTTGGATGTGAGTATAGATCAACCTGTTTAACTCTGCCCTAATTAATGGTCTAGGTTCGTTGTAAGCCTCAACCTCAGATGTAGCCTCAGAATTGCCGTCAGTAAGGTACTCTTGGGTTAGTCTACCCATTCGTCGTTCATATTTCACCTCAGC
>JASAND010031402.1:0-45201 GCA_030248195.1 Trissonchulus latispiculum
ATATGTGGCAATGTTACGTTGACCATACCAACTGCTTACGGCAAAATAAAAACTAATCGTTCGAAATTGAGTTCTACAGGATATTTCATGATGCTTTTGTGTTGGATTTGTTTATTATCTTATGAAATAGGGTATGCATATTAAAGCATAATATATGCGCAAAACAAAAGAGACTTAAGTGCCAAATGTTCCAAAATTAGTTTTCTCATAAATACTTCTACCATAGTTGCTCAAATTTTGCATGTACGTGGATTGAAAAGGTACGCAGGGAAATTTTTTGGTTTTTTGTTGACAACGTATATTCCATGAAATATTGATCTTCAAAGTTTTTGAACATTAATAAAATTCTCAAAATTGCATAAATCGGGAAACTGAAAAAATTGCCCCTGCGTTCAGGTTTCTTTATACATTTCTGCAAAACTTGAGCTAATTTGATTCAGCCAGCAATGTGTGAAAAGTGAAAAGTGAAAATGAAAAGTGAAAAGTGAAAATGAAAAAAGTGAAATTAAACAAAGTGAAAAGTTAAACTCATCCCTGTCGTGTAGGTAGCAAGCCAATTCTTCAAGTTCTACATGCTGCTCGTATTTAATACCAACTACGACTTTTTTGCTTCTGGCCCGCCATTGTTAGGCACACCTAGTGGCCCGTAAATGGTCCTCCCTGCAGACCGCAGTCAAGTGGCGGAGAGAAGAAGATCACGGACAGAAAACGTGATCCCCGAGCAAGCTACCGTACGGTTATTCCAGTCACTCCCAAGGCAGCTACATTCGTTCCACCAAATGCAGTTGCCCCCCGCTTGGCAATAGCAACTAAGTAGGCGGAAAACTAGAATGCCTGCTCGTTAGGCAAGAAAGGGAGAAAACAGAGGCTGCAGAAAGCGAATGGAATTGTGGACGAGCACTTAGATAGGATAGTAAGAAAAATTGCGGTCTGCAATGAGCACTAAAATTCATAATGTTCGAAAGAATTGCCAGTTTGGAATGCTGCCTAAGCGTTAAATAAAACCTCAGCAGACTGGCTTTGCTTCACACAAATTTCTATACAAATACAGTAGTTTTGACACATTTTTATGGGGAATTTTACTATAAGTAATAGACACAGAGGGACCTTTTTCACCCTCCATGCCTATTACTTCGTAATTTATGGTCACTTTTTATGCACATAGACACAGGGGGACCTTTTCCACCCACCCATGCCTATGCGTAAAAATTTTCTCTTTAGTAATGCTAAATTAAATGTAGATTTTAAAATTAAAATATTACCACCCGCCTGTTAACCCCTGGCGAGTAAGGGGGAGCTCCTGCCTGGGCCATAAAGTTGCAGCAGGCAAGCAAGCTTGCCCCATCGCTGAAAGTTTCTTCATTCGTCTTTCCCTTTCTTTCTTCTTCTTTTCTTCTTTTCCCATGTTTCATCTTCTTCTTTGTTTTTGTTGGTTTGTTGTTGTTGTTTTTGTTGTTGTTGTTTTTGTTGTTGTTGACTTCTGGAAAAGCCTTCAGGGGATGGCTGCAAATTTTAAAACATAGTTATTAACCTGCAAATAATTTGCAGCCATCCCCCTCCAGCATGGGATCAGATCTCCTACCAGCTACGACTGCTGAAAATTTGAAATTGAAAGAGATTGATTGAAAATTGAACTCCGGAGAACCGTTCCCCCTAAAGAGATAGTAATGCTAAGCTATATTTTGATATAAGGATTGTCTCCTAACTCTAAAGTTACAAACGAGTAATAACCGTTCAAAGTGGATGACACCAATAGGAATCACCACCTTAAGCAAAATTGTTATCCCGGGATTTCTTGCCTTATGCTAGCTTTTATAATGAATGCTCACTTTGTCATCACTAAAGCAATTCTGGCAAATGAATTTAGACGTTTACAGCACGGTCAAATATCACGGTCAGAATGTTATCGCAGAAGCAATTAATGAAAGTATTATGAATAAGGTTTCAAAAATACAAACTGATAAAAATAGCATTAAGTTAATTTAAATTTAACTCGGTATTTGTCAGGGTTTCTTTTTTACTGATCCGTTTTCCCAAATTTCTTTTGCTTGTGAGAAAAAAAACACAACACGATAACACTGTCCTTCTTGAATATTATATTTAACAGTCCATCCCGTCCGGATTATACCGCCTATTTTAAAATCTTAAAAAAACGTCAAAATTTGGTTACCAAAGTAAGGACTTTTACAACTGCTGGCTCTAATTTTTACATAGCTAGAGGAGAGCTTGACTGGCATTGTTGATCGATGTAAGGCATTCAGCAATCAGCATAGTTTCCTGGGGGCATATATAGGTGTCAAAATGACAAATTTTCGCGACCCCCCCCAGATTTTCAGATTTTTAGTACCCCCCCAGATTTTTGGCCCAAAAGTGGCCAAAAATGGCAAAAAATCGAAAATTTAGGGAGGTCCCCCACCATAGTTTCCCTCGGGGGGGGGGGCCTAGGTGTGAGGTGGGGGGGGGGGGGGGGGGGGGGGGGGGTAGCCCCCCCCAACGATTTTTCAAACCCCCCCCCAAAAATTTTTTGGGGTCCCCTCCCCCCCCAACTGGGGGGGGGGGGGGGGGGGGGGGGTAGTCGCGCCGACGGCGCGAAAAAATGGCCTAAAATTGGGTATTTTTAGGTAAATTTTGAAAAAATTTTCAAAAATGTCCAAATTTTTGGCTTAATCTGTTTATTATTATGAGAAATACACGTTTTTAACTGTATTATGGATCTTATGACTCAATATTGTCCTTATTTTGGACTTGGAAACATGTTGGCAATCAAGTTTTTGAGTTTAAAACCACTGTCTAATGTTAAAATTACTTTATGGTTAGATGTTTTTTATCATTAGAAACGGCTGAAAATGCGATTTTTGGTATAAAAAATGAAAAATTTTTTTGGGGGAGGGTTGGGGGGGTCCTGGGGGGGGTTGGGGGGGTCGCCAGAGGGGGCCCCCCCAGAAAATGTTGGGGGGGGAGCCTCCCCCACCCCAAATCTCCGTTACACCTTCTTGCAGTACAGAAGTACCAGTACGGTACGTAGTTTGCTATCATTGCCACCAGTCCGGTCATAAGGTCCGTTACTGTCCCTTCGCCGCAGGTGATCAGGTCCTTCGCGTCCAGCCATTGTATCCGATTCGAAATCATACTATACGCTCTCCGAGTCTCCTATTACCCAGCCCCTCTGCTCAGTATTTGTCATATGCCCAGGTATTATCTTCCAATCTAAATGCGTCCAACCGCCACCCAGTGCAATGAAGCTCAGGCCAAGGTAGGACGGCCGAAATGAACTCTGGAAATTCGGTATCGCCCGGTCTTAACTTCCTGGCCCATGCTAACTCCGAGACTACTCCAAATGCTGCCACTGCTGCTACTACTACTGCTGTTGCGTCTGCCATTTCTTATAACGACGATAGCATTGCAAATGATGAATCTCCTCAGTATATCCCCATTATATCGTCAGAGACGGTCTCCAGTTCGTCCATTTCTCACGGTAACACTGATATAAAGCTGCATGCTGTTTTTTGTAATGTAAGGAGTATTTGCAACAAATTTCTCCAGTTTCACTTCGAAATTTGTGTTCAGCAAAACTACCCGGAAGTTATTTGCATAAATGAAACGTGGCTTAATGAAAACCACCCAAATAGCTTATTTCTATGTAAGAAAGATTATAGTATTTATCGCCGGGATAGGGTAGGGGGGGGGGAACGTGGAGGAGGAGTTGCTATTCTTGTTAAAAATGTCCTGCCCAGCAGGGAACTAAAAATACCAGAATTAACTTGTATAGAAGGTATGGCTGTCGAAGTCTGTGGACCGGGAAATGCAAGGTATATTTTTAGTACGTTCTACAGGCCCTGTGGTACCCCACTTAACACCATCCCAACGTCTGATAACACATTGTTAACTTTTACATACTGAGATCTACCATGCAAAAATGCACTCACCCATCGTAATATTTTACCCCTAATACCATATGAGCTAAGTTTACTGGTTAGCTTAGCATGAGAAACAGAATCAAACGCTTTGCTTATATCTAAATAAAGTACTCTAACGGCATCTTTGGCGTCTTGGCTTGCCGTCCACGAATTTACACATTCAAGCAGCTGGGTTTGGGTGGATCTGCGAGACATAAAACCATGCTGCTCTTTTGTTATTAGTTTATTTCTTTCGAGGTGATCAAGAATGAACGATTTTAACACCTTTTCCATAATCTTGCAACAAATACATGTTAAAGAAATTGGCCTATAATTTTCAGGTGCAGACCAAGAACCTTTCCCCTTGTAAATAGGAACAATGTGTGCTAATAACCAGTCATCAGGTAATTTTCCTTCTTGTAGAGACTGCTCGAAAATTTTCTGCAGGGGGCGACTTAGCTGAGTTTTCAACATTTTCAGAAAACGGGCAGGAATGTTGTCTGGTCCTGCAGCAGAGTTTGCCTTCAAACTGCTGATAGCTTTCTCAATTGACGTAGTCGTAAACATAAAATTTTCTAGAGCCATGTCAAAATGTTTTTCAGGTAGATTTACAGAATTTCCATTATCAAGTACAAAAACGGATTCAAATTGGCGATTCAACAGCGTTGCTTTCTCCTTATCATCATCTGCGACTGTATTTTCGACAAATAACACGGGAATATTTTCTGAAGAATTCAACCTGCGTTTAACGTATGAGTAGAAAGATCGATTTGAGGGAGTTTGCACGAATTTAAGCTCGTTTTCAAAATGAAAGCATTTGATTGCAGAATCGCATTTTGACGAGATTTGTTCAAAACGAGTTTTATTTTCAGTGCTGGGGAAACTTCGTAGTTTCCTATGAAGACGCCGTTTTTGTATAAGCAGACGACGTATTTGCCTTGGATATTTAAATTTTGATTTAGTACAAGCAACTTTTCTAGGCACGTATTCTTCAATAGTTTGTAAGCACAATTCTTTGAAAATCTGCCACTTTTCGTTCACAGAAGAGGACAATCCAAAAAGGCTCCCCCAATTTATCATTTCCAATTTCATCATCATACCCACATAATCAGCTTGATCCCAACATAAATAAGAACTAATATTTGCTTTAGGTGGAGTTTGGTCCATACTAAAGCTAACACTACAGTGGTCGCTGTTCGCCACAGGTGGATATATCACAACCTCAGAAATTAAATTTGGACAACTTTCGAAAATCAAATCAAGAGTAGCCTGTCCTCTTGTTGGTTCAAGAACTTTTTGGGTGAAACCATTTTCCAGAAAAAAGTTCATAAACTCATTTTGCTTAAACGTAGAACATGCTTGTGGAATAGTCCAATCGATCCCCGGCAAGTTTAAGTCACCCGTAATAATTACGGGGGCTCCCCTCCGCAACAAAAATTTAACGCAATTTTCCAAACTGGATAAACAGTTCGTTTCTATCACATCTATCTATCTACTGTTTATCCAGTTTGGAAAATTGCGTTAAATTTTTGTTGCGGAGGGGTCTTCATAGGAAACTACGAAGTTTCCCCAGCACTGAAAATAAAACTCGTTTTGAACAAATCTCGTCAAAATGCGATTCTGCAATCAAATGCTTTCATTTTGAAAACGAGCTTAAATTCGTGCAAACTCCCTCAAATCGATCTTTCTACTCATACGTTAAACGCAGGTTGAATTCTTCAGAAAATATTCCCGTGTTATTTGTCGAAAATACAGTCGCAGATGATGATAAGGAGAAAGCAACGCTGTTGAATCGCCAATTTGAATCCGTTTTTGTACTTGATAATGGAAATTCTGTAAATCTACCTGAAAAACATTTTGACATGGCTCTAGAAAATTTTATGTTTACGACTACGTCAATTGAGAAAGCTATCAGCAGTTTGAAGGCAAACTCTGCTGCAGGACCAGGCAACATTCCTGCCCGTTTTCTGAAAATGTTGAAAACTCAGCTAAGTCGCCCCCTGCAGAAAATTTTCGAGCAGTCTCTACAAGAAGGAAAATTACCTGATGACTGGTTATTAGCACACATTGTTCCTATTTACAAGGGGAAAGGTTCTTGGTCTGCACCTGAAAATTATAGGCCAATTTCTTTAACATGTATTTGTTGCAAGATTATGGAAAAGGTGTTAAAATCGTTCATTCTTGATCACCTCGAAAGAAATAAACTAATAACAAAAGAGCAGCATGGTTTTATGTCTCGCAGATCCACCCAAACCCAGCTGCTTGAATGTGTAAATTCGTGGACGGCAAGCCAAGACGCCAAAGATGCCGTTAGAGTACTTTATTTAGATATAAGCAAAGCGTTTGATTCTGTTTCTCATGCTAAGCTAACCAGCAAACTTAGCTCATATGGTATTAGGGTTAAAATATTACGATGGGTGAGTGCATTTTTGCATGGTAGATCTCAGTATGTAAAAGTTAACAATGTGTTATCAGACGTTGGGATGGTGTTAAGTGGGGTACCACAGGGCAGTGTACTTGGGCCTGTTTTGTTCTTAATCTATATAAATGATCTCCCTGATGTTGTTGCTTCTGCGAATGTTAAAATTTTTGCAGACGATACAAAAAATATACTTTTCTGGTTCTGCCGAAAAAGACTTCAGAAGCTTTAGTGAAGACTGTAAAAATGTTTTTAACTGGGCGTCCGAAAACCAGCTTTCTATTGCTTGTAATAAAAGTTTATTACTCGAAATTGGTGCCCCTTTCTTGACCGGAACATTTGAAATTAATGGTAGTACAATTCCTAAAGCTGAAATTGTTAAAAACCTAGGTGTGTACATTACGCCTGATTTGAAGTTCTCATCACACTGTGACAGGATTTGTGCTAAGGCTTACCAAAAAGTTGGTTTGATTTTCAGGTCTTTTTATTGTAAAGATGTAAAATTTTTAGCAGCCATGTTTACGCTATATGTACGGCCAATTCTGGAGTATAATTCGTGTGTCTGGTCACCTTTTCTTAAACAAGACGTAAGCAAACTGGAAGCAGTTCAAAGACGTTTTACTAAAAGAATCTCGCAGTTAGCTCACCTCTCGTATAAAGACCGACTCCGGCTGTCTGGGCTAGAATTGCTTGAATCCCGCAGGTTGAAAGCTGACCTCATTCAAACATATAAGATAATATACGAACTAGACAGTGTAAATTCTGCTGAGTTTTTTACTTACTCTTTGGATGCTGGTACCAGGGGACATTCTCTTAAATTGCTAAGTTTTAAGCATCGACTTAATTGCAGGAAAAACTTTTTTACCAATAGGGTAATACCTATTTGGAACCAGTTAGGACCTGAGATAATCACTGCTAGCAGTGTCAGCATCTTCAAGAAGAAATTAGCCTCCCTGGATTTTACTTGTTTTTTAAATTGTAGAATTGGTTAGTTCGTACTAAATCATCTATATGTACAATGCATATGCGTACGTATATATTCATGTCTATAAATGTGAATTGTAATATATACTTTTGTTTGTTTGTTTGTTTGTTACTGTATAACTGATATACGTATGTTATTATTGCAACACCATTCGTACATATGCATTTGAGTGTATATTCGTTCCGTTTATATACTTATATATATGTTATTTACGGCCATGTCCTTGTACATGTGTTCGTTTTGGCTATTGTGTTGACGTGACTTTAAGAGCCAATAAACGATATCTAATCTAATCTAACCTAATGGTTGGTTAAATAAACAGATAGATAGACCCCTGGAGAGAACTCCAACCTACAGAAGGTTACAGGGTGCCGGTGCTTATCCCCGGATTCACAGCCCAAAGCCAGGAGCGACAACTCTAATGTTGACTACATCTGTGGAAGGGGGCCAGCCCTTCATCAGGCATTACGCCAGAACACAGACTCCTGTTACCTTCCCACCGCAGTGGTTCCCATTTACCGGCCAGTTAAGGATGGACAGCTGGGTTGGCTGGAGCCCACGGAGAACCGATATGTGCTTAGTCCCTTGCTCAAGGGGATTTGCGAAAGCCTTGTGGCAGCGGGGGTTCGAACCTAGGACCGTAAGATCTTTAGTCGAACACCTTACCACTCGGCCATCGCGGCACAATTTTGCCAATTTTAGACCACTTTGGATTCCCCCCCCCCCACTTTTGGGCCCCCCCACTTTTTTTCGCCTAGAAAATGCCCAGGGGGGTTTAGAAAAATGGCTGGGGGGTTACCCCCCAAACCCCCCCTCCACTTACACCTATGCCCCAAACCCCCCCCCCCCCCTTGGTGATGATTTATATATATATATACAAGTAACAAAAATGCTCCGCACAAAAGGGGATAATATGTGTGTTGGGCCTATGTCTGTCGTTTAAATTCCGGTTGAGAAAGCAAGTATATAAATCCGACACAGCAAGTTTGGGCGGGTGGTTCTATGGCGAAAGTTGTTCAGTTCGATGCGGGCCTTCATTTGACTCGAAATTTGACCACTTTTGAAAATTTTAATTTTTGACCCAAAATCGCCTAAGCCCCCACCTCACCCCACCACAGCCCTCTACAGCCACTTTAGGTACGCACTTCTATGACAAAAGTTGCTCAGTTCGATGCGGGCTTTAATTTGGTACCAAATTTGACCACTTTTGAAAATTTTAATTTTTGACCCAACATCGCCTAAGTCCCCACCCTACCCCACCACAGCCCTCTACAGCCGCTTTAGGTACGCACTTCTATGACAAAAGTTGCCCAGTTCGATGCGGGCTTTCATTTGGTACCAAATTTGACCACTTTGGAAAACTTTCATTTTTGACCGAAAATCGCCTAAGTCCCCACCCCGCCCCACCACAGCACTCTACAGCCACTTTGAGCATGCGGTTCTATGACAAAAGTTGCTCAGCTCGCTTAGGGCTTTCATTTGGTACCAAAATTGACCACTTTTGAAAACTTTCATTTTTGACCGAAAATCGCCTAAGTCCCCACCCCACCCCACCACAGCACTCTACAGCCACTTTGAGCATGCGGTTCTATGACAAACGTTGCTCAGCTCGCTTAGGGCTTTCATTTGGTACCAAATTTGACCACTTTTGAAAAATTTTATTTTCGACCACTTGACCCCCCACCCGACTGACCCTTCAAACGGCAAAGTGGAACCAGCCCAGCAAAATAGGTACGTCGGACGGCAAAACGGATACCGGGAATGAGCTGGGCACACCAGAAAACCCCTATAGACAAAGTTTTGAGAGGCCAGGTAGAGCCTACTATGGACCTCCAGGAAGCGGTTTCCGACATGACCCTCCAGACGGCAAAGTGGAACCAGCACAGTAAGATGGATGAGTCCTACGGCAAAAAGGACACCGGGAATGAGCTGGGCGCACCAGAAAACCCCTATAGACAAAGTTTTGAGAGGCCAGGTAAAGCCTACTATGGACCTCCAAGAAGCGGTTTCCGACTTGACCCTCCCGACGGCAAAGTGGAACCAGCCCAGCAAGATGGGTGGGTCTGACGGTAAAACTGACTGCGGGAATCGATTCTCCGTGCCAGAAAACCATTGTATGGAAGATTTGAGCGTTTAAAGTTAAATAGATAGCGAGAAATTTCGATATTTCATTTTTCGAATTTTCGCCATCTTTGACGAGCCACTGTGGTCGCTAGGGAAGTGATAGAGAAACGCAACCTGGACCGTTAGTTAGTTCAATATAATTTCTGAATATAAAAAGAAATCAGCTCCAGCTCGTAAAGTTCGACCTGAGCGACGACCACAAAAATGGTCACTTTTCGCTATGAGCCGTGCGGCGCCACTGCGGCGCTGTGGCGCAGCTGCGGCGCAAAAAAAGTTGTGATTCTTAAATTCTTTAGAGGGTACTACTAGACCCCATAGCCCTTTAGGTTGGCCCACCGCTGCAGATCACGTGAAAGCGGCGAACATTATGTACAATACAACCATCAAATAGGAGAAACCGGAAAAAAAACATCGCCGCCATAACCGGTCCGGGGCGCAACTTTTTAACGGTAAGTGATACGGGGCTGAAACTTCACAGACATACTAAACTCGATGTGCTCTACAATTTGCGCATGAAATCTGCGCAGGATCTGCGCAGGATTTTGCGCAGCTTCTGCGCAGCTTATTTTACACTTATTTAATTAAATATTATAGTTATAAGGTCTCTCTCCCACCCTATATATATATATATATATATATATATCGCTGCCGCGACTCCTATAATATGTGTGAAAAGTGGCTGGAGACAGTGTAAAATAAGCTGCGCAGAAGCTGCGCAACATCCTGCGCAGATTTCATGCGCAAATTGTAGAGCGCATCGAGTTTAGTATATCTGTGAAGTTTCAGCCCCGTATCACTATTACCGTTAAAAAGTTGCGCCCCGGACCGCTTATGGCGGCGATGTTTTTTTTCCAGTTTCTCCTATTTGATGGTTGTATTGTACATAATGTTCGCCGCTTTCACGTGAACTGCAGCGGTGGGTCAACCTAAATGGCTATAGGGTCTAGTAGTACCCTCCAAAGAATTTAAGAATCGCCGCCGCAGCTGCGCTACAGCGCCGCAGTGGCGCCGCAAAGTCGGCTCATAGCGAACAGTGACCATTTTTGTGGTCGTCGCTCAGGTCGAACATTACGAGCTGGAGCTGATTTCTTTTGATATTCAGAAATTACATATATTGAACTAACTATCGGTCCAGGTTGCGTTTCTCTATCACTTCCCTAGCGACCATAGTGGCTCGCTATCTATTCAACTTTAAAAGCTCAAATCTTTCATACAATGGTTTTCTAGCACGGAGAATCGATTCCCACAGTCAGTTTCACCGTCAGACCCACCCATCTTGCTGGGCTGGTTCCACTTTGCCGTCGGGAGGGTCAAGTCGGAAACCGCTTCCTGGAGGTCCATAGTAGGCTCTACCTGGCCTCTCAAAACTTTGTCTATAGGGGGTTTCTGGTGCACCCAGCTCATTCCCGGTATCCGTTTTGCTATCCGACGTGCCTGTGTTGCTGGGCTGGTTCCACTTTGCCGTCGGGAGGGTCAAGTCGGAAACCGCTTCCTGGAGGTCCATAGTAGGCTCTACCTGGCCTCTCAACACTTTGTCTATCAGAGATGAAACCGGGTCACCGGGTCAGTTCGGGTCACTATATGGACCGGGTCACCGGGTCAGGAGCTCTGACCCGGTCTTGACCCGGTATTTTTGATTGGAGGAATTTTTTGCTGTTATAGGATATTTTTCAAAGTTTTACTAATTTTTACCAACTGAAAACTTCAACAATTACTCAAAAACTAGCAATAGAAATATTCTTAACTTAATCGTGTTCGTGTTGTTTTTTTAAATGCTTGTCGTAGTAGTGTCCTCATAATATTTGTAATGCCCTGTCAAGCTTAGATCTAGGTTTGAAACTACAATGATTGCGTTGAACCTTCACTAGAAAATGAAAACTATTACATGGGCCCTGAGAGTCTGAAATCTTTATTTTAAAATCTAAAATTCTCCATCCTCCATCTACTGTATATAAGTGATTTATCGCTGCTGCTATTATTTTTGGAGGGAGAGGGTCAGACTGTGGGTTTCAAATCTCCATAAGAAATAAAATCTCAGCAAAACAAGGTTTACAAATTTTGAGTTTTACTTTGCATTTTTTGCAATTGTTATGGCTTACTACATATCTTCAGGAATCAATTGTGATTGATCTTATTTAATATTCTATGAATCCTAGCCATACGAAAAATATTTCCAAAGAATTTCCGCTGAGTGAAACTTCAATCATACAACTAAATGAAATATTTAACTAAAATATATAATGATAAAACAGAAAAGTGCTAATGTTAAACCCTATGATTATAATTAGATGATGTTATGACTTTGGCAAAGTATTTTGTTCCAATTTATTTGATTCAAAAAGCTATGTATTTTACTTCACATTATTGAGTACAAAATCGTGCAAATCGGTTTGATTTTTTCCGGGTTATACTTACAATATTCACTTTCCGATGCTACTACTTTAAGGAAAGCAAAACTTTAACTTAATATTTTAGTCATCAAAAATGTTCAATATGGTAAAAAACACTCACTGCACCCCAATAAAGTATTTTTACCCGACGTGCCTATGTTGCTGGGCTGGTTCTACTTTGCCGTCGGGAGGGTCAAGTTGGAAACCGCTTCCTGGAGGTCCATAGTAGGCTTTACCTAGCCTCTCAAAACATTGTCTATAGGGGTTTTCTGGTGCGCCCAGCTCATTCACGGTACCCGTATTGCCGTCCGACGTGCCTATGTTGCTGGGCTGGTTCTACTTTGCCATCGGGAGGGTCAAGTTGGAAACCGCTTCCTGGAGGTCCATAGTAGGCTTTACCTAGCCTCTCAAAACTTTGTCTATAGGGGTTTTCTGGTGCGCCCAGCTCATTCCCGGTATCCGTATTGCCGTCCGACGTACCTATTTTGCTGGGCTGGTGCCAGTTTGCCATTTGAAGGGTCAGTCGGGTGGGTGGTGAAGTGGTCGAAAATAAAATTTTTCAAAAGTGGTCAAATTTGGTATCAGATGAAAGCCCTAAGTGAGCTGAACAACTTTTGTCATAGAACTGCGTACCCCAAGTGGCTTTAGAGTGCTGTGGTGGGGTGGGGTGGGGACTCAGTCGAGTTTGGGTCAAAAATAAAATTTTTCAAAAGTGGTGAAATTTGGTATCAACTGAAAGCCCTAAGTGAGCTGAGCAACTTTTGACATGGAAACATCCACCAAAAGTTGCTATGTCGGATTTATGCCTTTACTTTCTCAACCGGAATTTAAAGGATAGACATAGGCCCAACACACACATATTATCCCCTTTTGTGCGGAGCATTTTTGTTACTTGTATTTATTTATATATATAAGTACGTATAGTAAAGGTTCGAAAAAAATACACCGGCCGGGTCCGAAAAAAAATACACCCACCCTAACTCAGGCTAGAAGCTACGGAGCCCAGCCAAACTGTACCCCATAATAGCGCAAGCTTATTTATATCCAACCATGGTATGACCGTTTCCCTAAGGCTCCGCACTCAAGCAGGCTGAGGACTCAAAAATGGTACTATGAAAAAGTTGGTTTTCAACTTTTGGATCAGTTGGCAACTTTTTGGCTCTTGTTCGCTACACTAAAGCTATAGTAGCACCTATTGTTTTAACACAATACACATTGCTTCTAGTTTTTTGGCAATAGGTTCGGGCGCCCCGGCGCCGCACAGTTGCGCAGCAGCGGGTGTATTTTTTCGGACCCGCAGGGCACTTGGGTCCGAAATAAAAATACACCTAAAAATTCTTATTTTAGTTGCCAGAAATCGACCAGGTGTCGAGTTTCCGCGTTTTTAACAGCATTTATGGCTGTAGCATGCACTGACGGTCTCCTGGGTTGGTTCCAAGGGGTCAGTCTTTATCTTACTACTGTGTCGTATGGTTGGCTTGAAAATTTGTCCTCAACTGAGCAGAACTTTACTGGAATGACTTAGCGCTGTTTTATGCTAGCATTCACAGCTATAGCAGTGATTCCAGTAATACTGTTTCAATTTTAGAAGCAAATAGACTGTAGCTACTGCATTTTCAGGACCTGAAGCCGCTGCAAATTGCTTGCTACAGTCTCGGTAACAAAAGTCGACGATATTCCGGGTAGTTAGAGCATTGAAACGAGTTGAAAAAGTCAGGACAATTACGAATCTATAGTAAACTTAATAAAGTAATACCATATGGTAAACTATAACGATGGTTTATAATCAATTGTGCCAATGGCTAGAGAATTAAAAACAACATAGACGACGGGTGTGTATAAAACCCGGGAGGAAAAGAGGGGGGGGGAAAAACCGGCGGGCGGGGAGTTAAAAGGGGAAGGCCAAAAAAAGGCAGGGGGGAATAGGTGGGGGGGGTTGGGGGGGGAAAGGTGGGGAATAAATGGTTGGCTTTGGATGGAGGTATACTTAAGGCGGTTTAAAATGGTAGGTAGGAAGCTTTATGGTTGGGGAGGTTGGTTAAGGAGGTTTATAGGAGGCGGTGGGGAAAAGGGGGTTTGGGGAAAGGGGAAGAAAGGGGGTAGTTTGGGGTAATTGGAAAGGACATTAGGAATGGGGGGGGGGGTTAGGGGGGTGGTGGGAAAAATTTTAAATTTTAAAAATTTAATTTTTAGGTTTTTTAGGGGGGAAAGGGGATAAAATTTGGGGTTGGGGAAGGGTAGGGGGGGGGGGGGGAGAGGAAGAGGGGGGTTGGTGGTGGAGAAGAGGAAGTAATAGTTATGGCTGAGGGAAGGGAGGAAGGGGGGGCGGGGGGGGGAGGGGACTAGTGGCAGAGGGAGAGATTGGGCCGGCATAAAAAAATATAAATTGAAATTTGGATTTTTGGAAATAGGGTGAGAGGTGGGGGTGAGGAATGGGGTAAATTGGGGGTGGGGGGGGGGGGGGGGGGGGGGGGGGGGGGGGGGGGGGGGGGAGGTAAAATGGAATTAGAAAGAAGAAAGGGAAAGGAAAAAAAAAGCAAAAGAGGGGAAAAGGGGGAAATAGGTGTTTATGAAGTTAATGGGGGGCCAGGGTGTGGTGGGTGGGTGAGGGGGAGGGGTGTTGTCGCGGTTAGTGGTGGGTAGGAGGAAGGGGAGATAAGTAAAGAAGAAAATAAATAAGCAATAGGGGGAGGGGTTAAGTGTAAGGAGGGGGGAGGTGGAGAGAGAAGAAATATTATAAATTTGGGTCTGGTTAAAAAAATTAAAATTAAAAAAATTTTAAATTTTAAAATTTGGAGGGGAAATTAATTGGGAAAAAAAAAGGTGGGGGAAAAGAGAAAAAAGGATTTTAAAAAGGTGGAAAATTTTTTGGTTTTTAGTAATGTGGTAGGTAGGTATAGGAAGAAATTTTTTGGTTATTGGGGGGGGTGGCCCTTCCGGTAGGCATTGGGATTCCAGAACTCATGTTAACAGCCATGACCATCTATGACGGTTTTCAGAAGGCCTTCTAGATGTCTGCTGGATATTTATTCTTTGTCGTTACGCTTATTAAGAATAAAAAGCAAAATATGGCCAATGAATAAGCAACATTATAGACATTACTGCGTGATAAAAACAGTATCGGGCCAGATGAAAAAGTTTTTCGGGCCATATGCGGTAGGCGGCCTATCTAATGAAAATTAACCACCATAGACTGGAAAGATGGGGTCAATAGTCAACGGAAAATGCATGAGCAGCGTCTGTATACACGATTTGTATAGTCATTTTGGCACTAGATAATGAAAGGGCGAATTTTTGGCCCTGTATTTTTTCGACCCCGCGTAGTTTTTTTTCAATTTGGGTCCGGAAAAAAATATATACAGTCGATTTTCAAAATTTTTCTGAAAGCACAGCCCTTGCCCGGGAACTTTGGGCATGGGAAGAAACTAGACCCCACCCCACACATGCTGGGCCGTATTCGGGATCTCTATGGCAATCCTATAAAAAGTTATCCAAAAAGTTGCCAAATCGTAATTTTTTTTTCGAACCTTTACTAATACAGTATATATATATTGAATTTCTGATAAGTTCGGACTTGGTGTGTTAGCCCTTTAACGCCCAGTAGAGTGCACTCGACATTTTTTAAGGTTACGTAGAAACCGTTCCTTTATAGCTTGGCGTTTCTAACCTAGGTCAAGCTTTTTAGCTAGCAAGGGGCTACAAAATAACTGAGTACTACTTGCTGCTTATTTGTTTTGTGGATGTTTGTACTCTTGATGTTACTAATTTCGTGCCGCGTTGGTCGAGTGGTAAGGTGTTCGACTAAAGATCTTACGGTCCTAGGTTCGAATCCCCGCTGCCACAAGACTTTCGGAAATCCCCTTGAGCAAGGGACTAAGCACATATCGGTTCGCCGTGAGCTCCAGCCAACCCAGCTGTCTATCCTTAACTGGTCGGTAAATGGGTACCACTGCGGTGGGAAAGTAACAGGAGTCTGTGTTCTGGCGTAATGCCTGATGAAGGGCTGGCCCCCCTTCCACAGATGTAGTCAACATTAGAGTTGTCGCTCCTGGCTTCGGGCTGTGAACCCGGAGATAAGCACCGGCACCCTATAACCTTCTGTAGGTTGGAGTTCTCTCCAGGGGTCACTTTACCTTACCTTACCTTTACCTTACTAATTTCAATGCAGAGCTGCTAGCTGTGTTGCGCGACTCCCATGAAGAATTACAGTACATTGAAGAAATAATGGTGAAGTTTAAAGCAGAGCTCCAGAAGGAATCTATACCAACGCATACCAACAGAATGATACTACACCCTGTTGATCCGTGCTGGAGCTTCCCTCTATGACCACGACGTTGATAAACTAGCTGAGGTTGTCTAATCTGCGCCTGACCAGTTTCTTCCCTCTACGTTGCACCAAATGCCGACAGAATTCCTTCTCACTCTCAGGCAGTCCTGTTTACCCACCATTTGATATAGCAGTTGATAATGTTCTAAAATTAGGGCTTGGCGCACAATCAGCTTGGCTTATGCGTCTTGTGAGACCTCCATACTAAGGAAATCGCTGTGTGCGCTGAATACGACAACAAAAGAGCCATGGATTCATCTAAATTTAGTGCAGCCGAACCAGTTTTCAACTCCAATAATGCAGGAGCAGAATAAGCATTAATAGGTTGATATTCCACTTCTACAAATTGAAGACGCTTGTAATAAGGACATTACCATAGAGGATAGTATGCACATGCTGTGAGAACTTTAGCTGATTGATTTCTGGTCTAAACATTTTAAGTAGTCCTTTTCTAGCATGTTTTATAACATTAAATTGGCTGTAAAATGATGACTTTTACGTACAATGTCGAGTGTACTTTACAATCATTATTGCCCGAGTCGAGTGTACTTTACATTACAAATCCGATCACCTGATCTGCAGAAATCGATCGATCAGAAAAAATTTGCTGTTTCGGAGGTTTTGGGCCAAGGGCGTTAATGTACCATAAAAGTTATTAGGCTAGCTCAAAAATATTAAGTCTGGGCGTTAAAGGGTTAGAGGTCGCGATGGGTCAAAAATTTAATTTCGCTTATACTTTGCCCATTTGTAGACCCTATGCATTGTATTCACATGGCAAAATATGAAGGGATTTGGTTCAGCCAATTTCGATATATCAGCAGTTGAATTTTAGCTGTTTTTGGTTCTCAGACGGTGTGGTTCGGATATCAGTTTTGGACTGTTTATTGACGTGCTAAAGGGCATCAACCCATGAGTTCCATATCATAAACAAGGTCTACTGTTGCGGTTTCATTTGTGTAATGTGTAGTGTTGTGTAGTGTGTATTGTGTAATGTTTGTGTAGTGTCATTTGCTGACCTATGTGTAATTTCACTTTTACCGTCTTAAGAAAAATTACAAAACAGTACGTAGCATAAGCATAGGAGGCTAATTTGAGTATATACATGCTTTTGCGTGCTTTATCGCTAAAAATCGTCTTGTATAAAAACCGAGTCGGGATTCTTTCTGTGCTCTTTTCTAGTTGTATTAGCTATATGCATGCCAAATATTGCCCAGAAAAAGTGGAACCTCCGCCTTCCACACTCATAAAAGTACGTATCGTCCATATCTGTAATCTCGTAATGTCGTACCACAACGCTAGAAGGAGCTATGAACGGATGCTAGTTCTTATTTTTGTTCTGAACAAGTTTTTGATGGAACGGACGTTAGACATGAAAAGTTTAGGAAAAAATGATCCTGCTATGCCGAAGCCGATTTCGGATCAAATTCCAATTATCACCTTATCAGGTGGAACAACCCATAGCGTTACAAGGGGCTACGAGCGGATACACCTTCATAAATATTTATCTGTGCAAGTTTGTGCTGGAGCAGACCTTAGACATGCTAAAAAGTTTGTACTCTTTTAAAAATCATTACTAGTTTTCGTATACGGTGTAGTAGTTCTGCCTTGGATTGTTCTGTACGACACGATGATATATGGTAGCTCTGATTTGTGATCAGATACGAAATCAGCATAGCCGGTTCCTTTTATTTTTAAAACTTTTTAGCATGTTTAACGTCTCCTCCAGCACAAACATGCACAGATAAATATTATGAAGGTGTATCCGCTCGTAGCCCCTTGTAACGCTATGGGTTGTTCCACCTGATGAGGTGGTAATTGGGATTTGATCCGAAATCGGCTTCGGCATAGCAGGATCCATTTTTTCCTAAACTTTTTCGCATGTCTAACGTCCGTTCCATCAAAAACTTGTTCAGAACAAAAATGAGAACTAGCATCCGTTCATTAGCTCCTTCTAGCGTTGTGGATGGTACGACATTACAAGATTACAGATATGGACGATACGTACTTTTATGAGTGTGGAAGGCGGAGGTTCCACTTTTTCTGGGCAATATTTGGCATGCATATAGCTAATACAACTAGAAAAGAGCACAGAAAGAATCCCGACTCGGTTTTTTATACAAGATGATTTTTAGCGATAAAGCATGCAAAAGCATGTACGTATATACTCAAATTAGCTACTGTTTTGTAATTTTTCTTAAGACGGTAAAAGTGAAATTACACATAGGTTAGCACAAACGAAACCGCAATAGTAGACCTTGTTTATGATATGGAATTCATGGGTTGATGCCCTTTAGCACGTCAATAAACAGTCCAAAACTGATATCCGAACCACACCGTCTGAGAACCAAAAAACAGCTAAAATTCAACTGCTGATATCTCGAAATTGGCTGAACCAAATTCCTTCATATTTAGCCATGTGAATACAATGCATATTGTCTACAAATGAGCAAAGTATAAGCGAAATTAAATTTTTGACGCATCGCGACCTCTAACACACCAAGTCCGAACTTATCAGAAATTCAATATATATATATACTAAATACACATTATATAAATATACAAAATAGGTACGTCGGACGGCAATACGGAAACCGGGAATGAGCTGGGCGCACCAGAAAACCCCTATAGACAAAGTTTTGAGAGGCTAGGTAAAGCCTACTATGGACCTCCAGGAAGCGGTTTCCAACTTGACCCTCCCGATGGCAAAGTAGAACCAGCCCAGCAACATAGGCACGTCGGACGGCAATACGGGTACCGTGAATGAGCTGGGCGCACCAGAAAACCCCTATAGACAAAGTTTTGAGAGGCTAGGTAAAGCCTACTATGGACCTCCAGGAAGCGGTTTCTGACTTGACCCTCCCGACGGCAAAATAGAACCAGCTCAGCAAGATGGGTAGGTCTGAAGGTAAAACTGACTGCGGGATTCGATTCTCCGTTCCAGAAAACCCTTGTATCGAAGATTTGGGCTTTCAAAGTTGAATAGATAGCGAGAAATTTCGATTTTTTATTTTTCGAATTTTCGCCATTTTTGACGGGGCCACTGTGGTCGCTAGGGAAGAGATAGAGACACGCAACCTGGACCGTTAGTTAGTTCAATATATGTAATTTCTGAATACAGAAAGAAATCAGCTCCAGCCGCAACGTTCGACCTGAGCGACGACCACAAGAATGGTCACTTTTCGCTCTGAGCCGATTTTGCGGCGCCACTGCGGCGCAAAAAAAGTAGCGATTCTTAAATTCTTTAGAGGGTACTACTAGAATTCGATATAGTTCCCCTATGATTCGCCCACAACCTAGTCCTCTGCTGTTTTTGAACCTAGCCCCATATCACTGGCGTATCCAGGATTTCGTGACGGGGGGGCGGTCAAATTTTTTTCGTCGGGGGGTCTGGGGGGCGGAGCCACCCAGAAGTTGAAGAAATTTTTTGTTTTTGCAATAGAATCGGTCTTCGGATCTTTAATTCTTTTCATTCTTTAGAACTGAGAAAATTTTTTAAAATTCTTGACATTTTTGGGCAAAAATGGAAATTTTCTGCGAAAAATCGGATGCATATTAAGCTTTTTCTTCATAAATATATACACTAAATATGCGGTTAAAAAGCAGAAAATTCGCGCCAGAGGCGCGAAATGTTTTGGTTTTTTGCCCTTTTTCCTTTCTCTCCCTAATTTTTCCTACCTTCTAAGCGCGCGGGGGGGGCGGCCGCCCCCCCCCGCCCCCCCTGGATCCGCCCCTGCCCCATATTAAGCATTTTTAAGACTAGTCCTCTATATTTTTGAAGTCAGTGATCCATAGGTAGCACCGTACCAAAATGTGAAAGTATTTGGACCACCCAATAACCCCCAATCCAACCAGTTTGTTTTGAGGGGGGGATTGTGGAAAGGATCCTGATATTATTTAGCCTAGTCTAACTCTACATTTTCAATAGCAGCTTGAAATGGACCGTAGACCCCTCTATATATATTACACTGATTATTTATATATGGCATGCGTATATATACACGTATACACATATATAGGGGTGCACTTGGCTTCTGCATTTACTATAAACTACGTACGTATAAATTCTTGGTTCTGTTAATTCTTATCGACATAGTTGCCTATGCATATAAACACGTAGGTATATATATACGTTTATGTGTATGTGAGGAGTGAATTACATGTCTATATATTATATATATATATATATATACGAATTACGACACTGCATATGTGAGTTCCATCCAGTGAAATTCAGTGCAAAGTTGACCAGTTTGAAAAGGCCCGTAGCATTTGCAATAGCAGAGCAATAAGGGCCCGTCTCCTGGAAAATATTACTGCTTTAAGCAGTGGTTTTGTTTTGCTCGCATCTTCAGTTTTACTCAAAAGCACTTCTGTGCGTGTTTTGGTCAAAATAATTTTTTGAAAGACGTCAGATGTGGTATCAAATGAAAGTTTGATACATTTACGCAGAATCCACTAACGCAGAAAAGATTTCAAAACTCAAAATTCCACTAACGCAGAATTATCTTGAGCAAATCTGAGGTTTCCACTTATGCAGAAATTAGGACTGAGAGAGTAGCTAGAGTATATATTATGTATTGTTTTCTATCGAAATTAGACAATTTGCATTACGATTGAAGTGGAATTCATGTAAAGTTAAACACACCTTCAGTCGAAATTTAGGATCTTTTCAGGATAACCCACCCCAGGCCCAGATTCCGCAAAACTTGATCAAATGAGCTGAAATTTGGTACGGGTATGTTTTCGACCACGCTGAGTTCAAATATCGCAAAATTTTTCGATTTCGCGAAATTCGATTTTTTCCGATTCGTAAGGGGGGGACCAAGGGAAACCGAAAAATTTTTTGTCTTCGATTTTGCTGAAAAGTTGTATTTAGGGGTTTTCGAGCTCGCAGAACACGAATCTGAAGTTAGTTTTTCGATTCAGCTTTTCGTTAGCTCAGTATATATAAGCTTACATCTTACGCTTACAACTTAAGCTTATATTGAACTAACGAAAAGCTGAGTCGAAAAACTAACTTCAGATTCCTGTTCTGCGAGCTCGAAAACCCCTAAATACAACTTTTCAGCAAAATCGAAGACAAAAAATTTTTTGGTTTCCCTTGGTCCCCCCTTACGAATCGGAAAAAATCGAATTTCGCGAAATTGAAAAATTTTGCGATATATATTTGAACTCAGCGTGGTCGAAAACATACCCGTACCAAATTTCAGCTCATTTGATCAAGTTTTGCGGAATCTACGCCTGGGGTGGGTTGGGTTATCCTGAAAAGATCCGAAATTTACATATATAACTTCAAATTACTGGAATGTGTTTATACACCCTGACAGGCTGAGTCCCACTTTGAAACAGACAACCTTTCTCTTGTTTGCTCTTTTAATTACTGTTCCCACTTTGAACTCATTTTATTACTTTGCACCTAAATAAATAAATAAAATTTGACAAAAATAATAATAACGTTACAGTAACTGCTCATTGTTGCACTACACTGCTTAGACAGATTCATTTTTAATTTTGTTTTCAAGTCCCGATTACTATTACACATGCTTTTTAGAGAGATTTACCGAAATTGGTTATTTTGTAATGCTTCATATTGTACGAATTAATTAAAAATTTAAAACCTAAGTCAAATTCCGATTTGCGCTACATAAAAATGAAGAAAATGCTATACGTTAAATATATAAGTTAAATAAGATTAATTAAAGATTTTTGAATTTCTGATTTGTTCTGATCTGATCTGAAAACTCTGATTTTTAAAAAACTTCTTCTGTCTGCACTACCGGACGATTGGCTCAGAGCTGACGTCTGTCCTATTTATAAAAAGGGAAATCGTAGAAACCCTCAAAATTATAGGCCTGTGAGTTTAACTGCTGCTTGTAGTATTATCATGGAGCGTGTACTTAAACCTTTTATGGTGCATCATTTTGCGCGTCTCAATCTTTTTAATTCGTGTCAACATGGTTTCGTCAAGAACAAATCGACACTAACGCAATTGCTAAGTTCAATATATCAATGGTTTGAATCTTGGGATAGGGGAGATTCTATTGATATTGTTTACATTGATCTTATGCGCGCTTTTGATACAGTGTCTCGTTGTAAACTGCTACGAAAATTGGAAGCGTGTGGAATTAGAGGGCAACTTTTAGATTGGATTAAGGCATTTTTGTCGAACAGGTTTCAGCGTGTTAAGCTGGGTAATGTTAAATCTTCTTGGAAAGCTGTTAGTAGTGGGGTGCCACAGGGATCGGTATTGGGCCCTATTCTTTTTCTTGTGCACATAAACGACTTTCCAGATAAATTAGTCAGCGAAACCCGTTTGTTTGCTGACGATGCTAAGATTTCAATGATTGTAAATTCCATAAATGGGGTTGGAGAATTTTCGGGGGAGATTTATATGTTTTTTTGTGTTGGAAGTTATGTTGTTGTGGTGTTGGTGTGGGGGCCGTAAATTCACCTCTAGAAGCCGCCCTACTTCGGTCAGATCTATTAGCTGTTGATTCCTGGACTATAGATTGGCAGATGAATGTTTCTGTTGCTAAGTGTACTGTTTTGCATGTGGGAACTCAATGATCACAATAATTACCTTCTAAACAACCAGATCATAAATTCTGCTGAGTTCGTCAAGGATTTAGGTATTGCCATCTCTCATGATTTGAGTTTTTCGCACCATATTTCTATGTTAAAATCTAAGGCAAGTCAACGGTCAGGAATTATTTTTCGCAGCTTTAACAGTAGAGATGTTAAATTGTTGACTAAATTATTTGTCACTTATGTTCGCCCTGTCCTAGAATACTGCACTCTGATCTGGTCGCCCTATTTGCTAAAAGATATTGATACCATTGAAAGTGTACAACGATCGTTTACCAAACGCTTACATGGTCTAAATACTTATACGTACAAGCAAAGGCTAGAAAGGTGTGGGTTACAGTCTCTTGAAATGAGACGTATAATTTTTGATTTGTGTTATGCACAACATAATATATATATATATAATGTGTATGATTGTGCTTTTGATGATTGCTTTACTTATATGTCTGACGCTGGTACTAGGGGACAAAATAGTCTGTCAGTTAGACCGAAACAGTATCGAAAATCTCGCACAGGATACTCATTCTTTTATAGAATTGCAAATATTTGGAATTACCTACCTGAGCACATAGTCACCTGTTCGTCTATGGATGTTTTTAAAAACCATCTGTCAAACTTTGAACCTCAGCTTCAATGTTTCATTCGGGGGCGTGCCTTACAAGGACCTTAGTCCTTTGCATGCCACGTGTACCACTTTTCTCGAAAATCACGTTAGATTTTAGTAAATCTGTTTTTCTTTCTCTTACTAACTAATTTCACTGTCTACTTTGAAACCCAACGGTCCGCCATAGTTTCACGCGTCACTATGTCTATATGCCTGTCTACTAACCCTGTCGCGGCAGTGTCGCTTGCATGCATGCGCATTGCCGCGGCAGATGTATTACACTGTTGTATGTGGACGCGGCGCTATGGGTTGGGAGGCCGCGGGGTAATTCACGTGTTGTAATAAATTCTACAATACTAACCCCACGTGAATTTTTCGGGATTAATTAAAAAAAGGTGTTTCTGCGTTAGTGGAAATGCCAGTTTTGTTCTTTCTGCGTAAGTGGAAACTTGAGTTTTGATTTTGACGTGTTAAACTGAGGAGAACAATGGTTCTGCGTTAGTGGATTCTGCGTAAATGGAATACACCCAAATGAATGTTCCAAGCGGGATCTTAGACTGAAATAATCCTTGAAGGACTTGGGCCGACGGTCAGACTTAAGTGCTAAAAAAACTGATGATTAACAGCTGCAAACATAAAAGTACAAATAAAGGAGGATTAACTCAGTTTAAGGGTGAATAGGTGTAAAACTGCATAATATCAGTTACTATAGGTTATTATATAAGTCGGTAAGAAGTAAACCGGTCCTTTCGACTTTGAGGGGAGTAAAAGTAAAGTATAGTCAGAGGGGGGAAAAACATGATGGAAAAGAGGGGGAAAAACATGGTCGCCTACTCCCCAACCATAGCAGGTGCAGTTGCCTAGTATAGCCCATTAGAAAGAGCAAGTCTAGAAGTATACCCTACAGTACCAGATTGGTTTCTAAGTTTGATTCTGGAAGTACAGTACTTGACCAAAGTTGACCTCCCAAAATTGGCCAAAATGCTAAGGATTTTCGAAAGTTTGCAAGTATATATCTAACCAACCATCCAACTTTGGCTACTATAAATGGGCATGCGGGCATAATTTGACGTGCTCTATCACATGGCAATAGTGGTTTTCCCCTGCGTACACCCAGTAAAAAAATTTGACCATGTTTTTTTCCCCCACATTGGGTCCACTAGAGCGGGGAAAAAAACATGGTGACCAAATTTTAAAATTTTTGCGTATGCTTCAGGAAGGCGTAACTAATGCTTCTATAGGAAAGAGAATGCTTTAAAAGCACTAAATACCTCAAAATATGCCAACTTTAAGCATTTTTGAAGCTTCTAGCTCGAAAATTTGATTTGCAGCATCAATATGCCAGGTTTCATAAGTTTCTATGGTTAAAATGAAAATTTTGAAAAAACTTAAAAAATGATGGAATATTGCAATTTTTAACACAACTAACTTGTTTCTAGTGATATTCTGCATATTATGGCCAGTTCCCAGCAGGTTTCATGCCCAAACAGGTTAGGTACGGCGGATTTAGCATTTTGACCAAAAAATCGGGTTTTAAGCTTGCTATGAGGTTAGAAGGGTGCCTAGGTAGTTTTGCACGCTAAAAACAGCTGAAACAATGCTTTTAAACCACTCTAAATGGTTGGTTGGTAGAAATCCGTGCCATGTTTTTTTCCCGCACCATGTTTTTTTCCCCGAGTTTCGGGTAAAAAAACATGGACAAATCCTGTTACTGCCAAAGCTGAGTGAGGTATAAGAGAAGTTTGAATATACGATTAGATAGGTATTTGCCCACGGTACATAACGGTATACTCAAAGCGATCCAAATCCAAGCGAAGAAAAAGTTGGGGGCTTGCTTCCCTATTTGTGTTTTTCTTCCCCCCCCCCTGACTATAAATAAGTAAATTAAGTAAATATCTTAAATTTTAGTTTGGTAATGTCGAACCAAGGGGATCCAGAATTGTTTGAGAAAAATTTGCTGAGAACTTGTATACAGAAGTGTTTTGGGGCGCTGAGTAATCTGAAATCAGATTTTCGATTCAGCTTTTTGTTAGCTCAATAGTAGTATATATATATATATATATATATATATATATATATATATATATATATATATATATATATATATATATATATAAGCTAAAGTTGTAAGCTTAACGTATTAGCAAATGCTTACCTAGCGAAAAGCTGAATTGAATTAAATATTTTTAAATTTTCAATTTTTTAATTAATCAGCCTCCAGTATGCAACCGTGCAAAATTTCAGGTTATTGGCTAAAAGATCCCAAATTTGCTGATTGGTTTCCAAATTATTACAGGATTTTCCAAGTTTAGGAACGGTTAAAGCAAAAGTTTTTGTTAGCGCTAGCGGCTAAAACTGATTAGCGCCAGTCGTGGTTTTATTTATGAGTTCAGGGTCACGTGACCATTCCAGAAGCGAAATTACTCCACTAAATTGTTTGTTCTATGCTTACTAGAGCAACAGAACACAAAATAAGTGGATTCCTAGCTTCCTCGTGTCAATAATAAAGGTCAAGCATATTGACCTGGGTAGCCACTTTGGGCCCGGGGCCGAGAACCAAAATTCGAAGTTCAGGCTGTGCAAAAGAAACTTGTGGTCCAAATTTTTTTACATAATAACACTGTGGACTATGCTCTATTTATGCATGAAAAGAAAAATTTCCTAGCTATATATATCCTGAAATGAGATCAGGTGGTGATTTTTTGTGAACAAGTGATTTTTTTGTGAATCCGTTCACAAAAAAATCACAAAAATTTTTTATTACGCTACACAAGGGCTACCGGCATGAAATTTGCACCATTTTTAGAGGGGGTCACTACCGCTCCATACGTATATACCAAAAGTTTTTCGATCGGACTTCATTTGCGAAATTGCCAGCAAAAATTCGATTTTTGATTTTTTTGTGAACATTGCTATATACATTTTCTGCCTAACACAGGTATGTTTTGTTTTTGTTTCTATTTTGACTTGACATAGCAAACTAAAATGCGCAATTTTCTTAATTGTTCTAGCAAAATATTTCAAAATTTTTAAGAGCAAACTTACTGTCTGAAATTAAAAATTATCTTGAATTTTTGGGGGACTGTGCCCCCAGACCCCCAGACCCAGAGCTTTAAAATGCTGTTTAGCTCTTTAATTCGTTAAAATTTGACGTGTTTAGCGCTCCAGAAGCGGTTTAAAGCCATCGGGGTTAGCAAAAAACGAAAACCACTTGAAAAGCCGAAAGCTAGTTTTCAGCATTTTTTCCATAAAAATCCAGTCCAGATTTATGAAAGATTTGCGAAAGCGTCTTCTAAAATGTCACTACAGTTTGGGAACGAATTCCAACTTAAGCTTGGTTCGATTGTGCTTGGGTGGCTCAATCGGTAGAGCGTTGGCCTAGACAGCCAAAGGTTGTGGGTTCGATCCCCACCTCGGGCCCGAATTTTTCGGGTCGGAGGTGCTGTAGTGTCAATCTTAGTTTCGTTTGTTCTTTCATTTACCATTACTTTAATTATGGCAGGACAGGGGCCTGGTTGTCGGGCTTGGGTCCAGTGCATGGCTGGTTTTAAGGTCCTGGTATCCCAAATATGCCCCAGATTTACACTAATTTGATCAAAATTTAATACAATCAAAATTTACAAAACCTGGGAAATTGCCGCTGAAAACCTTGAAAAAACTGGAAAAACCTGGAAATTGAAACTGAAAAGTCCGCATGAACCCTTTTTAAGTAACAAAACTTTTTGTCTATTTTATATGAGTATTTTGGTATCACAGCACTCGTGATCTAAAGCCTGTTTTTGGTATCAGATTTTTGCTAGCTTTGAATTTCTGGAAAATCAAACAACATATGATACGGTTTTTGATAGCTAAAATGCTCAAATGGATTCAAAATAGATAGATTCGTCACTATAATTACGTATATATAATCTTCTAAATTTACAGCCATTTACTAGAAGAAAAACCGGGAAAATGGGTCTGAAACCCTGGAAAATCCGGGAAAATTAAATAAAAACGTCCGCATGAACCCTATATATATATATATATATATATATATATATATATATATATATATATATATATATATCAGTGATGGAACCGGGTCACTTAGGCTTGACGCGGAGAACCGGTTGGTCCCTGACGCGATGACCCGGTGACCCGGTTTTCCAGAAAATTCCAAAATATGCAATTTTGGATTGTGCCTAAGAACGCCAAATTTTTGGCTTCCATGTTCCGTCACCACCCCGAAACGAATAACTTCGACATACATACATATCTTTGCTGTAGGTTTTTAAAAATTTACGGTACATTTCACGGAAAGAGTGCCAGTTGGAGAAGTTTTAACAATTGGAGAAATATCGCCAACTAATGGCGATTTTCGCCAAAGTTGAAGTCCAAACAGAATTGGCGAAAAAGCCATTGTAAAAACCTTTTTCCTGAATAATTTCATACTTTTTGGCCAATATTGGAGAAAAGTCCGGACTGACTGGAAGAATAAATTTGCCCAGTCAGTCCGGACTTTTCGCCAATATTGGCGAAAAAGTATGAAATTATTCAGGAAAAAGGTTTTTACAATGGCTTTTCGCCAATTCTGTTTGGACTTTACTTCAACTTTGGCGAAAATCACCAATGTTGGCGATATTTCTCCAATTTTTAAAACTTCTCCAACTGGCACTCTTTCCGTGAAATGTACCGTATATATCTAATTTAGTAACTGTAGCATTTTCGAAATTTATGCAGAAATGAGTGGGCAACACCAATAATTTATCCGTCAGCGAAATTTTGCAGGGTGTAATATCAGTGCTTGTCCGAGAACACGGAGACCTAAGTACCTATTTTAAAAATTTGGTTTTTATTATAATTAAGAACAAATTAAATTAAATTGTGCTTATCTTCAACATTTATGTACCTTAGTTGCGAAAATAATCTGCTAACGATGTAAAATACTAAATAGATGCAATAATCATTGAACTGATATAGCTAAACAATAATCTGCCAGAGAGACAGATTCACATAACCGTAAGCTGTCAGAATGTTCAAGACTAATATCTAAAATGAGCAAATTAATATTGGACAGCGAACAAAAATTTTGGCTAATTAGTAAAAAAATTTCAAATATTTGGGGCAAATTCATAAAACCGGGTCGAAGCTTTTGACCCAGTGTCCAAAAAGTGACCCGAACTGATCCGGTGACCCGGTTCTATCTCTGATGTATATATAATATTAGGATCTTTTCCACTATCCCCCTTCAAAACAAACTGGTTGTATTTGGGGTTATTGGGTGGTCCAAATGCTGTTATATTTTGGTACGGTGCTACCTGAGGATCACTGACTTCAAAAATTTCAAAAAGTTTAAATTTTTTAAAATTTCGAAATTTTTGAAATTTTTTAGAATTTTTTGGTAGCATCAATGATGCTGAGCATTTTTTCCTTCTTGCACCAACATCCGAAAATGCTTCCTGTGATCTCTACAGCGGTTCTAACTGTAGAGTAGTGTTTGAGGCCGGCCGGGGGTTTCACCGGCCGGCGACCACTGGCCGGCCCGGCCCGGCCGACCGATCGGCCGGCCGGCCGAGGAGCCGGCCGGTACCGGCCTAGAGCAGTTTGCAGTGCAGTTATTATAACTGCTAAGATATTTATTTTCGGATGTTATCTTAGAAAGATAGCAACTGTATAGCATAAAATTAGCAAAACTAGATTTGGAGTCTATTTTAAGCTTAGTTGCTCTATTTTGTAAATTTCTGATTGGTGATTTGTATCCCAGCCGGCCGGCCTCAAACACTTCTGTAAAGATCAAAGGAAAAAATATATATATATATATATATATATATATATATATTATTAGTATATAATATATATATATATATATATATATATATATATATATATATATATATCAGGGGCGCAGCCAGGAGGCATGCGGGGCTACGGATTCGGAGGTACGAAAAATTAATCCCAAGAAAGCAGCGCATGCACTGAAACAAAATTTTCGCGCCACCGACATTTAATTTATCAACTTAAGAATTTTGCTGCGCCTGCGGCGCTTTCTATTTTTTCCTTTCTATTTCGGATCTTTTCCACACAATGTGCCTTCCAAACAAAGTTGGCTGGCCTAGTGGTTACTGGGTGATCCAAACGTTTTCATAATTTACTAAGGTGCTACCGGAGGGTCGGGGTTTCAAAAGTTTTTCAAATTTTTCGATAGAAGCGATCATGATGAGTATTTTCTTTCTTGCTCAAATATCTGAAAACGCTTCCTGCTGTTTGCGCAGCGTCTCTTACTGTGCAGATTTAGTTTACAGTAATGATGCGTGTTAGTATTGCAGGGTATTTTTACAGCCCCCCCCCGAAATCGCCCCTTCTGGGATTTTTGGTTCCCCCAGGATTTTTTGGAGGCCCAAAGTTTCGGTCCGTATATGAAAATGATGCACTTATATATATATATATATATATATATATATATATATATATATATATATATATATATATATATATATATATATATATGTAATCTGGCACAATGCTCTTGCACTGCTTATTTCTATATCACAACAGTCTACAATTTTACTGGCATAATTTTATTAATATAGTCCACATTAATGTTTGTTTTATATACTTTGTGGTTCTTTAATTTGCTCTGCCCTTGGTGGCCAGGAACGGTTTTGAGGTTTGCTCCTACCTGGTTGCCTTGGGCCGGTGCGGATTCGCATCCAAATTTGATGGTTTTATTTAAATAATGGACATTAAATGTCGCTGTTGTGGTACTCGTGTTCTATTGTTTATGTTAGCCACTTTATGAAAATCCTCCGCTTGGAGGGATCTCTTATGAAAAGCTGTCATTCGCTCAGGATGACGGCACCTTATCGCAAACCCTGCGTTTACGTTAGGGTATAATCACTGATCCTTCACTGATTACAGCTTATTTATCACTGCTTTTGCTGTGTCTATTGTATCAATGTATATATATACGTATTTATGCACTAATTGTATGCGTGCTTCTAACATCACGGATATCTGGAGTTGGTCGCCAGGGGACGAAACGACTTTTTAATCTAAAAATGGGTGGTTAATCTAATCACTAAAATAACCTGATTGTAAGCTCCTGATGAGTCCCACAATCAGGTCAGTCGGGCGGTCACACGGCGGTCCGTATATGAAAATGATGCACTAATATACATAATCTGGCACAATGCTCTTGCACTGCTTATTTCTATATCACAACAGTCTACAATTTTACTGGCATAATTTTATTAATATAGTCCACATTAATCTTTGTTTTGTTTTGTGGTTCTTTAATTTTGCCAAAATGGCAAATTCTTACGTATATATAGCAAGGTCAACAAAAATATCACCCGAAATTTTTAACAAAAAAATCACACCACCCTGACTCACAGGAAAGTTGCAGAGACCCAATTTATTGCGTGGTGATAGCCACACATATCGACATTACAACCTGTGAGTTTGAGCCCCTAGGCCATCTCCATGCGTTCAGGGTAGACCTTTAAGTGAAGGTGCCCAAAAGTGGCCTCAAAAATTTTCATGACCGAAGTTCGAATTTCGGCTGCTATTACTAAGGGAAAACCCTAGACAATCCATATTGTACATATGACATGTCCTGACCACTGTGCGCTATCCATACATATATAGAAGTTCCCGGTCGGACCTCTGAGCCGACCTGGGGTGGGTGATTTTTTGTTAAAATTTTAACAAATAAAAAATCACTTTCATATTTTGTTACTGAAGTCAGAACAGCAGCTAGAGCAAAACTAACGCCAAATTCTGGCTCTGCGACCTCGACAACCCTTATAGCTGTTGTTTTTGAGGTCTGACACTTCTGGGAGTCCAACCTGGTAACTAGCCGGGCCTGAACCGTCCGACGGTAAACGTGATTCCAGAAGTCAGTATTAGACTATAGTTACCTAAAAACTAATGCCAGATTTGAATTCTGCGCACGAGAAAACCCCCCAGCATATATTTTAGCCATTTCGGACTGCCCAGTTGGAACCTGGAGGGTCCGGAAGGGTCCGACAGGGGTCACGTGACCGTGGGTCATATACCGCCAACATACGAAGTCCTAAATTTCTCTGCCAAAACGACTGGAAATAAGTTATTATCACTCACAAACGCGAAAAAACAGCGTTTTAACCTTTAAAACGGCATTTTAGAGCCACCAAACTTCATACTAGACCCTGCCGGGGGCCATCAGTGACCATTAAGACTTCGGAGGGTCAGTTACCCTAGTTTAGTTGCAACACTAGGTTGGTAGTTTTGGGTTCTAAATACGTTATTTAATGCGCTCTATCCAAAGCTGATGAGAAAACGTTGCTAGCTGCTCTCTGGGATTCGATCCGCCACTGATTTTTTGTTAACGAGTGATTTTTTTGTGAAATCGTCAACAAAAAATCACAAACTTTCGCTTACTGCAACTTACTGGTAGGTCGTAGAGCAGCGAAACTAGGGTGGTTTAAAGCTTAGCCCAAGACCTATCCATGGGTCCCCAAAGTAATCGATTTGGTTTAGTTTTGCGAAGTTCCAGCCAAAAAACCAAATTTTGATTTTTTTGTTAACCTTTTCTATAACTCTTTACACAAAGTCGGCAATTATTTTATATCAACTCTACAATTCATTGTCTTATGCATACGTATTACAGACGCTTTGGTCACACAATTAATGTATACAAAGGTCAAAATATGTAAAGGTCATATGAAGGCTCTCTAAAGAAAAATTTACTATTGAACTTAATCTCTTTGTTTACATTTATTGGTGCCATCTAAAACCTTTCCTACAGAAATTACAAAATGGGGCCGGAGCAACCTTTTTCAAACTTTTCTAACTAACTTCTAGTTTTTAATCCTTTTTGTGTTTGCAGCGGCTTGCGGCAGCTTTTCTATCTCAATTTTGAAAAAATTTTTAGAGCCGTCGGCGCTCTTCTTACCAATTTTAAATCTGGTTTTTATGTGTATTTTACTGTGCAAAGTGCACAATCGAATTTAAAAATGCACACAGATAAATGCACAGTAAAATTTTGCTTAAAAAATTTCAAAAGTGCTTTAAAATTTAAAAAAGCTCTAGCCTGCTGCCGCCCCAGACCCCCCGCTTCTGCTTACTATTTTTTTATCATTGCAACGTCGCAACAACGTTACTTTGTTCAATTCTTCTTACTAAAGCCACTAATTCTTGAAATATTTTTGTTGGCAATCCGATAGCGATTCAAGTCAATCGGATTGTCAACAGCAAATTGACAATCCAATCTTGATTTTAATATGTTCTTCACAATTTTTAACTTGTATGTATAAAGAGTTCGCTGCGTTGCAGATGTCAAACCCGGCACCTGTATATATACGTTAATTTGTATATATAGTTACGCATTTGCGTAAATATCAGTACGTGTGCAAACCAGTTAAGATTTAAAATTATTAAAACCTCAACCAACACGTGGGATTGTAGTTTCAGCCAAAAATGCGTAAATTCCAAAAATACGACCTAAAAAGTACGTTATAGTTCAAAATGGCAATTTTTTAAAATGCACGCTATTTTTTAAAAATGCACAAAATATACACACTTGCCCGCGACCAGAAAACCTTGTTTTCAATGTTTAAACCCCAATGTGCCAGCAGCGCCCTTCTATTCCGATTTTTTATCACTTAACTTTATCAATTTCAAGCTCACGGGCCAGTATAAGATACAGATTGACGCAGACCAGCAGACTGGGGCATAAAACGCTGAGTTTGGTGCAGACGCAGACTCGGGTATAAAAAGTAGACACAGACCATATGAAAAGTATTAAATGCAGACTTCTTGCAGAATTGCAGATTTCAGACCGGGGTATAAAATGCAAACGGATATAAAATGCAGACTTGCAGACTTGCAGATCGGGGTATAAAAAGCAGACGTGGGTATAAATGCAGACTTGCAGACTCGGGTATAAAATTCAGACTTTTTAGCAGACTTGCACACTATGGTATAAAATGCAGACTTGGTTATAAAATGTAGGCCAGTCAACAATTAAGCAGACTCCGGTATAAAATGTATATAGGTTTGCAGATTTTGGTGTAAAATTTTACTCTCTTAGATATGTACTTTCAAGGGTTTGAAATCAGGTGCTAACAATACGTCCATATTAACCTATTAACTATTAAAAACATTCAAAATCTAATACAAAGTTAATTTAACCAAGGATGTGATAGTGCTAGTCGTTTCTGATTGGCTGTTGCATGTGGGCAAACAGAAAAGTTAAACAATCGGACAACCCTTATGCACAAACGGACAACGGCAATACAGCAAACAGCAATTGTATGAATCGACCCTCCGAACGGACAAAACGACAAAAGACCAAACAGCAAAACAGCAGAAGTATGTATTGTAAAACCGGGAAACAGAAAACAGAAATGAACAAACGGACAATTATGGATTGAATTCGTAAATTTCTTAGTTTTTTAAAATTTTAAAATGTATTCAATTTTTTATATAAATTCGATTAAAACATTATGTCCCAACCCAACCTTTTATCAGGTGCTTGTAATTTCTTAATTGTGCTTAGCTGTGCTTTTAGCTTCTTAAGGGGGGGGGGGTCCACCATGAAAAATTTTATGGTCACGGATTTTGCTCATTTTCATACAAAATTTTGTGACATATGTCCTGCATATCGAGTTTCTTCGTTCAGTACTTAACGAGTAACCGGCTATTAATTGCATGCAATTTGAAAACAGGTGAAAACGGCGGTGCCGCAGCAAATAAAGGCACTTTACACCTGAACTTCCTTGAGTGGAGCTATATTCGGTTGTATGTTTGATATTTGATGCAAACAAAGAACTTAGGGTAGCTTTTAATGGGAAAACGTTTCTTTATGACTTTATTTAGTGATTTTAGGAAGTAGCACCGACGCTGGAAAGCCTTGACCACGAAAATCATTTAACGGCCGATAACTTGAATTTGGTGCATTTGCGGGCAATGGTCCAAGAAGAAAAAATGTTCCCGACAATGAGAGCTTCCGACTGATATAAAATTTAACGTATTTGGAAAAATTTGAAAAATCGCTATTTTTGAGATTATGGTTGTCAGACCCCCATATTTGACCCCAGCGACCAACTGGGTGCACTAACCTGCACCATTTCTGCCCAAACTTGACCTAAAGTCATCAATAATCGTGCGCAAATAGATAGTCTAACATTTTATAGGTCTGTGTTGGCATAGCTCTTGGTTATTTGCCAAAAACGGGAATTTCCAGCATTTTGCTAAAAATTGAGATTTCTGCGCCAGAGAAATCTCGAAATCGGACATAGGTAACCAGGATCAATTGGTATCGTTCGAAATGTCTTGTCATAAGCTGTGATTTGTAGGAAGTAGAATTTTTAATTAGGGCTTACAGCTTTCAGAATATTTTATCAAACTTGCTGACCCCCAATTTTAACATTGCAAAACAGTCAAATTTGGCTGTTCGCCAACTTAAAAAATTAATTAAAAATTTTTGAAGGCCTAAATTAAAATTCTGCTTCCTACAAATCACCCTTCGAGATCGTATATATGATATAGGATGGACGTTGAAGTGCTCCATTTTGTCGTTGGCAAGATTTCTCTGGCGCACGGAAAAAAATCACCACTTTTTCCGTTTCCTATGTTTAACACATACTGACATCAACTTTGAGGTGAAATTACTCGCTAACCGTAAGAGATGCGACCTTCATTTCAAAAACTCGTTAAAATATATCAATAGGACAACAAAATATGTGAAAATGAGCAAAATCGGAGATGGTCGAAAAATCGGCCAAAAATAGACCCCCCCCCTTAAGTTAAGATTGTTGTGATGAATATTAAGCGACAAACACATCGACTCGAGAGTGAGACCCTGTAGTTAGCTGCGGGCAGTTGACTAGCAGGTGGAGTCATTAAGAATTATTCTGTGATTGCATTCACTGCACATATGTCTTGTTTGTATGCCTCCTTTCCACAATTTAATAGTGGTAACTTTTCTTTCTCTAACATCAAAACAATGTCAATGGCAATTCAATCAAAAATTGCCTTTATTTTTATATAGATGTGAACAAGTTTATCTTCAGAGGGTCTCATCAAGCACGAATCGGGAGCTCAATCCATAAGTTTTGAGAACGATTTTGTTTAAATCAGATAATTGGATTTTAGGCTTAATATGATCCTCCATCCTACAGTACTTTGGAGGAAGTTTCTTTTAAAGGTCACGAGAACTACCATCATAGCAGACGATAACATTTGAAATTCTTTACAGTTTTGCATTTTGTATGGATTTTCAGTCACTGAAACAGAAACTGATACTAATAAATAACATTTTGGCTGGCCAACTGAAACTGTAGGTAACGAATATTAGAAAGTGTACTGAAACTACCCTGATTTTAGAACTGAAAAGGATTAGCTGAATCGCAAAAGAGGCTTCCAATTCGTTGTCTACGCCCAAGAATTTCTCAGCTATTCAACGAGATCGATAACACATTTTTGGTTCACCTTGGTCGGTCACCCCTTGGAAGATTTAATTAAAAATTTTGTTACCAATCTGTCAGAAGTGTGTTGGCAAGAATGCACGCAAGATTTTTCTCCACTAAATATTAAGTATTATTATTAAGTATTATCAAGAGTACATCATAACTAAGAGCGTGACAAGCGTCACACCCTTAGTTATTAAGCTGGGGACATCATCTGCACGATAAGGGCTCCCCCCCACAACTTGGGTCCCAGTGACCACGCCCACAAATGAGTACCTAGTACACATTTGTGTACCATCAATCACTCGCTTGTATCTTTGTGTGTTGAAGCTCGAAAGTGACCAGCTGCTGATAGAATGTTTTTGGCTTCAACACAAAGATACAAGCGGAGTGATGGTAACGTGTACTAGGTACTCATTTGTGGGGGTGGTTACTGGGGCCCAATTTGTGAGGGGGCAGCCGTTATCGTGATGATGTCCCCAGCCTTATAACTAAGAGTGCAGCAGCCTTATAACTAAGAGTGCAGCGCTTGTCACACTCTTAGTTATTATGTATTCTTGGTATTATTAAGGAAAATATTAAGTTTTCTATTAAATCCAACTTTTGAAATTTTTCGTTTCGCAAAATCTTAGTTGAAGCTCAGTTTTTGAGCCGGTTCCAAATTCTACCGGTTCCGGTTCTAAAAATCTGTCCGGTTCGAGCTCCAACCGGTTCTAGTGGAAACTGCTCCAGCTCTATTCAAAAGCTTTCAGAATGTCCAGTCCGAAAATTTAAAAGCTACCAACATTTTAAAAATTTGCAGCCTGAAAACTTAATGTTTGGTTACATCTTTCAAATCAGCTGACAAATTACAGTTAACGGTCCAGTTTCAAGTGCTACCGGGTCCGGTTACAAAGGTCCTTGCGGTTCGGTTCTACCAGTTCCGTTGGAACCACTCCGAGCACTAATGTGTCTCGCCATTAACGATCACAGCATAGTCCGGTACCCCCATAGTCTTTGCTCTGATAACATCGAGTGTGCCTAGTCACACTCTTATATTACGTACTCTTGCGCAAACTCAATGCTAGATGCCTATTTTGCTGCTAATGCATTGCTGGGTATTATGGTGAGAAAGCAATAGAGAGTCAAAAATACATCCATGTAAAACCGATATTTTTCAGTAAACAGGAACAATTAAAAAACCCTGGAGGCCTGTAGCCGAGTCAGGCCTGGCTCAGAAGGGAACTAGAAAAGCGTCCCTGGCACAACCCTACTTACCTACCTTCAGTGAAGCACGTTTTAATAGTTATTAACTACACAAAATGTACAGACAAAATATAATAAAAGAAGAGTGCAGTCAATCCAGATTGTTTCATGCTTCGTTCGGATAACCATATTGCGACAGTACCCTAAAACAAAGAAAATCCGAATGAACAAAAATATAATTCATTGCGGGTGAGTTACTACAAACATCCTGTATTAATTTAAGGAAAATAATTTTAAGAAAAATCAGATTTGCTCAAGGTAGTTCTGCGTTAGTAGAATTTTGAGTTTTGAAGTCTTTCCTGCGTTAGTGGATTCTGCGTAAATGTACCAAACCTTCATTTGATACCACATCTGACGTCTTTCAAAAAATTATTTTGAACAAAACACGCACAGTGCTTTTGAGTAAAACTGAGGATGCGAGCAAAACAAAACCACTGCTTAAAGCAGTAATATTTTCGAGGAGACGGGCCCTTATTGCTCTGCTATTGCAAATGCTACGGGCCTTTTCAAACTGGTCAACTTTGCACTGAATTTCACACTTGGATGGAACTCACATATGCAGTGTCGTAATTCGTATATATATATATATATATATATATATATATATATATATATATATATATATATATATATATAATATATAGACATGTAATTCACTCCTCACATATATACACATAAACGTACATATATACCTACGTGTTTATATGCATAGGCAACTATGTCGATAAGAATTAACAGAACCAAGAATTTATATATATATATTTTTTTCCTTTGATCTTTACAGTAGTGTTTGAGGCCGGCCGGCTGGGATACAAATCACCAATCAGAAATTTACAAAATAGAGCAACTAAGCTTAAAATAGACTCCAAATCTAGTTTTGCTAATTTTTATGCTATACAGTGCTATCTTTCTAAGATAACATCCGAAAATAAATATCTTAGCAGTTATAATAACTGCACTGCAAACTGCTCTAGGCCGGTACCGGCCGGCTCCCCGGCCGGCCGGCCGATGGGTTCGGCCGGGCCGGGCCGGCCGGCGATCGCCGGCCGGTGAAACCCAGGCCAGCCTCAAACACTACTCTACAGTTAGAACCGCTGTAGAGATCACAGGAAGCATTTTCGGATGTTGGTGCAAGAAGGAAAAAATGCTCAGCATCATTGATGCTACCAAAAAATTCTAAAAAATTTCAAAAATTTTGAAATTTTAAAAAATTTAAACTTTTTGAAATTTTTGAAGTCAGTGATCCTCAGGTAGCACCGTACCAAAATATAACAGCATTTGGACCACCCAATAACCCCAAATACAACCAGTTTGTTTTGAAGGGGGATAGTGGAAAAGATCCTAATATTATATATCAGGGTTGTGCCGGTCAGAGATTTTACAAGAACCGGGTCCTCGGCGACGGTCCGGCGGGCGGCGCCCACACCGAGACCAGCCCCACCCGACACGCGCAGCGCCGGGCAATCAGCGCGCGGGACGACCGCAACGGCGGCACACGGATCACTTGACACAAAATAACCCACCAGCATCCTACGAACCAAGGAGACCTACAATCAAGCAAACTGTTCCATTTGTTCCGTTTAGTCAATCCTCCTCTAATAGGCTGAAAAGTTGTATTCAAGGGTTTTTGGGTCGCAGAACCGAATCTGAAGTTCGTTTTTCGATTCAGTTTTTCGTTAGCTCAGTATAAGCTTACATCTTAAGCTTAAAACTTTAGGTAAATGAGGAGAGGAGGGAAGGGGGGGGGGGGGCACGTTTTGGACACTGGGTCAAAAGCTTCGACCCGGTTTTATGAATTTGCCCCAAATATTTGAAATTTTTTTACTAATTAGCCAAAATTTTTGTTCGCTGTCCAATATTAATTTGCTCATTTTAGATATTAGTCTTGAACATTCTGACAGCTTACGGTTATGTGAATCTGTCTCTCTGGCAGATTATTGTTTAGCTATATCAGTTTAATGATTATTGCATCTATTTAGTATTTTACATCGTTGGTAGATTATTTTCGCAACTAAGGTACATAAATGTTGAAGATAAGCACAATTTAATTTAATTTGTTCCTAATTATAATAAAAACCAAATTTTTAAAATAGGTACTTAGGTCTCCGTGTTCTCGGACAAGCACTGATATTACACCCTGCAAAATTTCGCTGACGGATAAATTATTGGTGTTGCCCACTCATTTCTGCATAAATTTCGAAAATGCTACAGCTACTAAATTAGATATATACATTTTTAAAAACCTACAGCAAAGATATGTATGTATGTCGAAGTTATTCGTTTCGGGGTGGTGACGGAACATGGAAGCCAAAAATTTGGCGTTCTTAGGCACAATCCAAAATTGCATATTTTGGAATTTTCTGGAAAACCGGGTCACCGGGTCATCGCGTCAGGGACCAACCGGTTCTCCGCGTCAAGCCTAAGTGACCCGGTTCCATCACTGATATATATATATATATATATATATATATATATATATATATATATATATATATATATATATATATATATATATATATATATATATATAGGGTTCATGCGGACGTTTTTATTTAATTTTCCCGAATTTTCCAGGGTTTCAGACCCATTTTCCCGGTTTTTCTTCTAGTAAATGGCTGTAAATTTAGAAGATTATACGTAATTATAGTGACGAATCTATCTATTTTGAATCCATTTGAGCATTTTAGCTATCAAAAACCGTATCATATATTGTAAGATTTTCCAGAAATTCAAAGCTAGCAAAAATCTGATACCAAAAACAGGCTTTAGATCACGAGTGCTGTGATACCAAAATACTCATATAAAATAGACAAAAAGTTTTGTTACTTAAAAAGGGTTCATGCGGACTTTTCAGTTTCAATTTCCAGGTTTTTCCAGTTTTTTCAAGGTTTTCAGCGGCAATTTCCCAGGTTTTGTAAATTTTGATTGTATTAAATTTTGATCAAATTAGTGTAAATCTGGGGCATTTTTGGGATACCAGGACCTTAAAACCAGCCATGCACTGGACCCAAGCCCGACAACCAGGCCCCTGTCCTGCCATAATTAAAGTAATGGTAAATGAAAGAACAAACGAAACTAAGATTGACACTACAGCACCTCCGACCCGAAAAATTCGGGCCCGAGGTGGGGATCGAACCCACAACCTTTGGCTGTCTAGGCCAACGCTCTACCGATTGAGTCACCCAAGCACAATCGAACCAAGCTTAAGTTGGAATTCGTTCCCAAACTGTAGTGACATTTTAGAAGACGCTTTCGCAAATCTTTCATAAATCTGGACTGGATTTTTATGGAAAAAATGCTGAAAACTAGCTTTCGGCTTTTCAAGTGGTTTTCGTTTTTTGCTAACCCCGATGGCTTTAAACCGCTTCTGGAGCGCTAAATACGTCAAATTTTAACGAATTAAAGAGCTAAACAGCATTTTAAAGCTACAAATATATATAAATCTAGACCGCTTCAAAGAATTTGTAAAATTTTTCAAATGCTCAAATATAATTTCGAAAACTTTCGGTAAATATTTTAACTTATCGGGTTTTGCAGTGCTCATCGTTCGGTAACTATATATATATATATATAGCATTTTCAATCAAACTTTTGGAAATATGAAGGCTAAAAATAAGGTAAATCTTTACAAAACTTGTAATTCGCTAAAAACCGCTAAATCTAAAATAAGTTGTGTTAAAGTGTTAAAAATACTAATATCTAGTGTTAGAAAGTGTAAAAAACCTCTTCAAATGTCTGAAAACTACATAATGACTAACGACTGTAAAATTGTTTTAATATTTTTACTTTTATACAATTTACATTCGTATTTCATATGCTTAATTTCGACGGCGTAGATTTACAAAAATCTCTTCTCCGCCTTATAAACGCAATAAAAGCACGTAACGTCGAGTTGATGTAGCAGTTTTTAAAAATAAGATTAGTCTTAGCTTCATTTTACGCACGGTGCTCGTTGAATTAATAATTATTATTATTATAATATGTTAACCTATGAATAGCAGACGAAAAACATATAGATACGCAGGGGCACTAGTGTAGCTAGAAATGGCCCGGGGGGGGGGTCTGGGGGCGGGACCCCCAGAAGCTGTGAAAATTTTCTATTTTGTGACCTTCATGGAAGTTTTACAGAGCATTTTTTACAGAGTTATATCGGATCTTTTCCACAATATCCCCCCCAGCCCAAATAATGTTAACGACTCAACCAATTTTCATAATTCTTTGAAGGTAGGTTACTGGACGTCTCCTCATAACAAAAATGTAAAAAAATTTCAAAAATTTAAAATTTTAGAAATTTTAAATTTTTGAAATTTTGAATTTTTTACGTTCATCCGGTGGAGTCGAACACGCTGATCACTTTTTATCATTGCAGTAACTTCCTAAAAGGTATCCTTCGTTCGCTACAGCTGTTTAAAGTTTGAAGATCAAAGGAATATACCGCCTTAGGAATTAAATTGTAGGTTAGGCGGCGTTTGCCTTTGATCTCTAAAGTTTAAACAGCTGTAGCGATCGGAGAATGCATTTTCAGAAGTTACTGCAAGGATGAAAAATGATCACCGTGTCCGAGTTTACCGGATGAACATAAAAAAATTCAAAAATTCAAAAATTTAAAATTTTTTAAAATTTTGAATTTTTGAAATTTTTTTTACATTTTTGTTATGAGGAGACGTCCACTAACCTACCTTCAAAGAATTATTAAAATTGGTTGAGTCGTTAACTTAATTTGGGCTGGGGGGGATATTGTGGAAAAGATCCGTTATATCGTACTCATTTTGGGCTACAAAACATGTATACATTATGATGATACAATGCACTTATTTCGCGCCGAAGGAGCGAAAAGTTTTTGAAAAACGGGAGTTTTCCAAATGCCACGGAAAAAATTCTGGGGGTCCACAATTTCGGGGGTCTTCCCCCCATTCCCATGCGCGCCTGCGCAGGGGTCTGGGGGCACAGTCCCCCAAAAATTCAAGATAATTTTTAATTTCAGACAGTAAGTTTGCTCTTAAAAATTTTGAATTATTTTGCTAGAACAATTAAGAAAATTGCGCATTTTAGTTTGCTATGTCAAGTCAAAATAGAAACAAAAACAAAACATACCTGTGTTAGGCAGAAAATATATATAGCAATGTTCACAAAAAAATCAAAAATCGAATTTTTGCTGGCAATTTCGCAAATGAAGTCCGATCGAAAAACTTTTGGTATATACGTATGGAGCGGTAGTGACCCCCTCTAAAAATGGTGCAAATTTCATGCCGGTAGCCCTTGTGTAGCGTAATAAAAAAATTTTGTGATTTTTTTGTGAACGGATTCACAAAAAAATCACTTGTTCACAAAAAATCACCACCTGATCTCATTTCAGGATATATATAGCTAGGAAATTTTTCTTTTCATGCATAAATAGAGCATAGTCCACAGTGTTATTATGTAAAAAAATTTGGACCACAAGTTTCTTTTGCACAGCCTGAACTTCGAATTTTGGTTCTCGGCCCCCGGGCCCAAAGTGGCTACCCAGGTCAATATGCTTGACCTTTATTATTGACACGAGGAAGCTAGGAATCCACTTATTTTGTGTTCTGTTGCTCTAGTAAGCATAGAACAAACAATTTAGTGGAGTAATTTCGCTTCTGGAATGGTCACGTGACCCTGAACTCATAAATAAAACCACGACTGGCGCTAATCAGTTTTAGCCGCTAGCGCTAACAAAAACTTTTGCTTTAACCGTTCCTAAACTTGGAAAATCCTGTAATAATTTGGAAACCAATCAGCAAATTTGGGATCTTTTAGCCAATAACCTGAAATTTTGCACGGTTGCAAACTGGAGGCTGATTAATTAAAAAATTGAAAATTTAAAAATATTTAATTCAATTCAGCTTTTCGCTAGGTAAGCATTTGCTAATACGTTAAGCTTACAACTTTAGCTTATATATATATATATATATATATATATATATATATATATATATATATATATATATATACTACTATTGAGCTAACAAAAAGCTGAATCGAAAAACTGATTTCAGATTCGTACTCAGCGCCCCAAAACACTTCTGTATACAAGTTCTCAGCAAATTTTTCTCAAACAATTCTGGATCCCCTTGGTTCGACATTACCAAACTAAAATTTAAAATATTTACTTAATTTACTTATTTACTTTACTTTTACTCCCCTCAAAGTCGAAAGGACCGGTTTACTTCTTACCGACTTATATAATAACCTATAGTAACTGATATTATGCAGTTTTACACCTATTCACCCTTAAACTGAGTTAATCCTCCTTTATTTGTACTTTTATGTTTGCAGCTGTTAATCATCAGTTTTATTTAGCACTTAAGTCTGACCGTCGGCCCAAGTCCTTCAAGGATTATTTCAGTCTAATTTACTTAATTACGGCGCTCTCAGTGGAAACTTGAGCTTTGACATTGACATTAAATTGAGAATGATGTTTAAACATTAACATCAAAGGTTCTGCGTTAGTGGATTCTGCGTAATTGGAATATATACGTTTATATATACCGTTAGGTCCGTTTATTTCTTCCCTGTAAGTCATGCTTGGAGAAGCACTTTTCTTCTAACTCACAAACTAACTTTGCCCGCTTAGTGGACCTTTTCCACAATCCTCCCCTAAAACAAAGTGGTTGGGTTGGGCGTATTGGGTGATCCAAGGGTGATTAATACTTTGGTAGGGTGCTACCCGAGGCTCGAATTCAAAAATTCAAAAAATTAAATTTTTTAGAATTTTAAAATTTTTAAAATGTCAAAATTTTTAAAGTTTTTAAAATTTTCCGGAAGAATCAATGATGCTGAACATTTGCGTCAGGTGGCACTCTACCAGAATATGAACACATTTGTATCATCCAATAACGCCCAACCACTTTGTTTTGAGAGGGGGGTGTGTGGAAAAGATCCCGCTTGGAACATTCATTTGGGTGTATTCCATTTACGCAGAATCCACTAACGCAGAACCATTGTTCTCCTCAGTTTAGCGTCAAAATCAAAACTCAAGTTTCCACTTACGCAGAAAGAACAAAACTGGCATTTCCACTAAAGCAGAAACACCTTTTTTTTAATTAATCCCGAGAAATTCACGTGGGGTTAGTATTGTAGAATTTATTACAACACGTGAATTACCCCGCGGCCTCCCAACCCATAGCGCCGCGTCCACATACAACAGTGTAATACATCTGCCGCGGCAATGCGCATGCATGCAAGCGACACTGCCGCGACAGGGTTAGTAGACAGGCATATAGACATAGTGACGCGTGAAACTATGGCGGACCGTTGGGTTTCAAAGTAGACAGTGAAATTAGTTAGTAAGAGAAAGAAAAACAGATTTACTAAAATCTAACGTGATTTTCGAGAAAAGTGGTACACGTGGCATGCAAAGGACTAAGGTCCTTGTAAGGCACGCCCCCGAATGAAACATTGAAGCTGAGGTTCAAAGTTTGACAGATGGTTTTTAAAAACATCCATAGACGAACAGGTGACTATGTGCTCAGGTAGGTAATTCCAAATATTTGCAATTCTATAAAAGAATGAGTATCCTGTGCGAGATTTTCGATACTGTTTCGGTCTAACTGACAGGCTATTTTGTCCCCTAGTACCAGCGTCAGACATATAAGTAAAGCAATCATCAAAAGCACAATCATACACATTATATATTATGTTGTGCATAACACAAATCAAAAATTATACGTCTCATTTCAAGAGACTGTAACCCACACATTTCTAGCCTTTGCTTGTACGTATAAGTATTTAGACCATGTAAGCGTTTGGTAAACGATCGTTGTACACTTTCAATGGTATCAATATCTTTTAGCAAATAGGGCGACCAGATCGGAGTGCAGTATTCTAGGACAGGGCGAACATAAGTGACAAATAATTTAGTCAACAATTTAACATCTCTACTGTTAAAGCTGCGAAAAATAATTCCTGACCGTTGACTTGCCTTAGATTTTAACATAGAAATATGGTGCGAAAAACTCAAATCATGAGAGATGGCAATACGCTAAATCCTTGACGAACTCAGGCAGAATTTATGATCTGGTTGTTTAGAAGGTAATTATTGTGATCATTTCGAGTTCCCACATGAAAAACAGTACACTTAGCAACAGAAACATTCATCTGCCAATCTATAGTCCAGGAATCAACAGCTAATAGATCTGACCGAAGTAGGGCGGCTTCTAGAGGTGAATTTA
>JASAND010031403.1:0-12855 GCA_030248195.1 Trissonchulus latispiculum
AAAAATATTAAACATTCAAGTTAGTAGTGCATGCGACCTCAGCCAGACCTGACCAGATACAGGCGGTTCAGCAGTGGAGCTGCTTGGAACCAGGTTTTTAGTTGAATTTTAGAAAAAAGTTGGGAAAAGTATTCGGAAACGGTTTCGCAACTGAATCACAGCACTCAAGACCTGCTATCGAATCTTTGGTTCTTAATTAAATAAATTTCGATTTTTACTAAATGCCAATTGATCCTTGAAAAGTGGCTTTTTAAGTTAAACCGAGTGAAGTAAAGAAAGATTAAAGAACTGAAAACCACTCAAAATTCCGAAAACTTTTCCGATATCTTATAAGCATTATGAAAGTTAAATAGGATCAGGATTTCTTGACGGACTTGGCGTCTGACGGGGAGTGCATAGTAAAAAAATTGGCTCTTTTTTGAGAACTTCCACAATTCCACCTCAAACAAAGCTGATTAGATTGGGCGATCCAAATGCGTTCATATACGTATTGATAGCTTGTTCACTTATGATCAATGATCAGTGATTTAAAAAATTTTGGAAAAAGTTTAAATTTTTTAAATTTATAAGTTTTTCGTTAACATCGATGCTGCTGCAAATTTTTGCTGCTTGTCAACATCTGAAAGTGATGTACTAAAGTAATATACATACACATTTTTGCGAAAACTGATAACCCAATAAAATATTAAAATTTAATTTTTTGATATCCCGGTGCCTTTCCTAACATGCTACCTACCTTACCTTGCCTTCATATAAATGTAGTACCCAACTAACCAGCTTAATTTGTTATGGAAAACATCCATTTCCAATTTAGCTTTTCTATTTTATTTTTCGTTCGTAGTTTCATATTTTATTAGTTGTTAAGGTTAACCTAACCGCCAAAACTTTCGGTAACCCAGAATATGTGAAACCCGAGTGAAAGTGCAAGAACGGAAAATTTTTCTTTTAATTTTTAATAATTGCAGCTATTTCACGACGTCGTCCAAAGTTTTTTGGGCTAAAGTTGTATTAATGTGTTTTATGACACCCGATTATATATATATATACTTTATGCAGCAAACAGATTATATTAGCGTAAGCTTTGTGTCCGTATTTTATTCCTTAAGTCCGCCTTCGGCGTTTTATACCTCGCGTCCGCGTCCGCAAATTATACCCCGAGTTTGCGTCCGCGTTTTATACCCCACGTCCGCGTTCACGTCCGCTTTTTATACCTTACGTCCGCGTCCGCTTTTTATACCCCGCGTCCGCTTCCGCGTCCGCGTTTTATACCCCGCGTCTTAAGGCGTTTCCGCGTCCGCGTCCGCTTTTTATACTGGCCCCTTTTGCATACGGCAACGGGAAGAGCCCCCCCCCGCATTTCAATCAACACTTCACCCCACCCCAAACTCACATGTCAAACTCAAATGTCAGCCAAATTCCAAATTCGTCCACCCCAGCATAAGTTAGAGACAGGGAATTAACTAGATGGATAAATAATATCGGGACATATATACCCAGATGAAAGGGTTGCCTTTTTGCGTAAAAAGCGGCAACCCAATAAACTTTCAAGTCCATGTTGCAACATACGTACAAAAACACGGATTAGTGAGTAAAACCTGAAGTTAGGAAAAAGAAGACTGGCTGGAAGGACAAAACCTCCATTTCAACTTTTCTGTATATAGAAGTCCCGCATAAGCTGGCCAAATCTAGCTGCTCGAGATTAAAAAACTCAAGATTATTTAAACACATTGTGCCTGGACAGGAAAAAACTAAAAACAAAAATTATTACAACTGAAAAACCTACCACATGAGACTTTCGACAAGGCTGATCAGGAAGCATACATTCCCGTTCCTGTTCCGAATCGGCCGGGATTGCATCAGGAAAATGAAAAGGAGCATGTTGGGCCAGGTTATAGTAATATTTGGACTTGGTCATGACACAGAAATTGTCAAAATATGTAAAGCTGGCAGTAAAGGTTAATAAATATTATCAACAATTCGTTGATGGCAAAATCAAATTTTGTACGTATACGAATATATATACGTGTCAAATTCACAGTCAGGAAAAATATAAATAATGTGTATGTATAAAGCAGATATCTGCCCTTATTGCACTTGACATAAAGGTAGGGGATGGAGTATACAAACAGATCGCAGCATAGAAAGAAGATCAAAAGATCAGGCAGGACATATATAACTTGCAAGAGAAACACTAGAACAGGATTACAACATGATGCTGTACACATACATTAACCCAAAAACGGATACTGTTAGGCTTAGCTTTTAGTGGTAACAGCTAGAATAAAAACTGGTTTGAATCCAAATAAAAAGACATTATCAATATGCCGCTGTGAGCTGTGGCAGTATGTATACATACATATAAATGTGTTAACTAACACTTAACAGTTCAGTACAAGCTTAAGGCCGTTTCACACGATCAAAGTTTGGTCAAAGTTTTCTTTGTCAAAAAACTTTGAGTCAAAGTTTAAGCATCAAAGTCTTGCTTTCACACGTTCAAACATTTGGCGCCAATCTTTGACGGACGGTTAATTCAAATTTACATTATTGTTACATTATTATTGTTTGTTTAATTGTTGCATTGTTTAAAACAAAATTTGATTAGCTCGTTCAGAATAACTATGTAATATATTTCTGATACAATTTCAAATCTAATAATTCCGAATTGATTATTCTGTTCAGTCTGTTGGGAAACTTTTGTAAGATAACGAAAAGCCATGGCTGGAAAAGTAGTAATCCCTTTCGTTTTCTCATGCCTTGCTGACCGACTGGCATTTAAAAAATTTTTTTAATTTAAAAAGGTTTTTAAATTAAAGTAGGATCTCCTCCAGTTGTTGACTTCCTTTTTAAATTTTTTTCATGATGGACACCTCCCCTTAATAGACTTTGTAAAGTGAATTCTGCTGCTCGTCGACCTCGCTTGTGGAATTCTCCCTTTTCCAGTTTCAAAAGTTTTGTGTTGGGTGGGCATACGAAGATAAACTAAATGAAATAAAGATCAATCAAAATCAATTAAATTCCAACTGTTCGTTTCTTTCAAGAATCAATAATTAGCAGGAAGAATTATCTCTACTCAAACACACACAAGCTGCAAGTGCAAAAGCAGCACTGGAAAATAAACACTACACTAAAATTTTCGTGGATTATTCAAGTATTCTGATTGGCAGTTTGATCAAATTTCTTTGATGGAGTCGCTCTTCAAACAACCAAACTTTGATGGTTCCATCAAAGTTTGATGCTCACTTTGACGGTGTTTCACACGATCAAATTTTCATCAAAGTCCATGTTCATCAAAGTTTGACAAAGAAAACTTTGATCAAACTTTGATCGTGTGAAACGGCCTTTATAGGCTACGATGACTGAGCCCATTGTATGCCAAATGCGCCTGGTTCTGGTAGCGCCTGTACTTTAAAAACGAAAAAGGTATACAATCAGGTGGGTAATCGCTCTCTGAGATGTGCGAATATATACTTAATTGTATGACTCTCGCATAGAAAAGACAGAATTGGCAATGAAAAGGTCCAAGAAAAACGCCTTTTCCAAAGCAACATTTCCAAACTTAGATTCAGAAATATTATATATACGTAATATGTATATATATTATATTTGTCAAAGTTACCATGCCTTTACTGCTGTAAACCACACCTAGGAAAATGCATACCTATAATATTTTATGCATATACAAGTATATATAGTGTCCAAAAACTCTATTTAGTCATTCAAGGTCAGACAGTAGTAGAATCAATTTTTCAAAAAATATAAAGAATGGAAAGAATATACGTATTAATACGCATATACGTTTGTATATATATAATGCTCACGTTAACGTAAAATTGCAATTTTTTGCATGAACAAGAATGTTAATGTTGAGTTCAGATTCAGTACGGTTCATATCAGAAATTAAACCTGCTAAAACTTAAAACAGTCTGGATGGGTGGTTAGATCATTGCACTGACGTATATATATATAGTTTTGGTTCATAAAATTAGGTCATTTGGCGCAAGGGCTTTGTCTTTCTTAGCCTCGAACACTTGTCGTCCATTAACTGTTGCATTACGTATTTCTCAACTCGGCGGTTCCATTAACGTGAGTCCAAATTCCTTTTCATCAGAACCATTTCCAATCCGAAAAATTGGAGTCCGTTAATTTTTCTACTTTATCAATCTCGTTCGCTTTAGACATCGTTAGACTTTATGGGCTTTCAAAAAGTTTCAATTACAAATCCGCAGAAACTGGGCTTATTACCTACTACAATATGTAGAAGGTATGGGCACACGAGGAAGAGTATTATAACACTTATAATATAATATAACTCAAGATCAAAGAACAACATCAGAAAAATGAGGTAAACGCGGGCCAGCAGGCGGATCTACGAAGGATACAAGGCATTAATCATAGAGAAATAATGAAAAACGCCTGCCTTCAGCCACTACGGCAAAAGCCTTAGTCCGATCAGAACAGAGCCATTGGGTGCTGTGAGCGCACTTACCAAGAGAGATCTATATACAGTCTCTGGTTGGCTACAAACAAATCAATTTCCCAATTTCAGTAAAATGTTTATTAAAAGCGGATTTACCAAAACTGTAGGTCCATAAGCCAAAAAATAAACAAAACTGGAAGTTCATAATGTATTTCCCAACATCCAAGCTACAGTGCGTAATGCAAATAAAAAGTCGCTCATGCTCATGAAATGAAGTGATAAGAATAAAAGGACTGATATGGCCAGGCCATGACAATGTGCGTAAATGGGGTTTTTTCTTAGTAATAGCTGAATTTATCATAGCACGTGAGTAAGCGCCAAAGTAAAACAGTCAGAACCATGGCCGTTCAAGTAAATAATAAATTGTGAACAAGAAGACTATATATTACATCCTTAATTTATGTCAAAAAGAATGGGCATACACAAAATTTATATTAAATATTAAACTGATATTTAATAGATAAACTATTAAACTAAAAAAATTTGTTTAAAATGTGAACTTAAAATATATTATGCACTAGGAGCAGCACACCATCAAAGCCATGAAGAAACAGGCGTCCTCTATTTCTGTGATGATAAGCTATGGTGCAGTTAGTTGCCTGAGTCAGTGGAAGAACATCACGCCACATTCCCATTACTAGGCGACACGTCAATACTACAATATATACATATACGAAGAAAATACGTATATACATGTGCAGGGTGTATTCCAATGTTATGTAAGAGTGCACACAGGACCTCACACACACATACACACACAGCATATACGTACGTCAGCAATTATATACACTGTGTGTATATATACCGGTTGAAGACTACCACTACATTATATATAATAAATATAAAAACGCTTGTGCATACATAAAAGGAAAGATAGAGTATATGACCTGGGAAGAAGCTGAAGATAGAACTGAAGACTACGAGAAGAGGAATCACTCAAGCCAGTACCAGATAAATCAGCTTCCACTTTCCAGCGAGAGGAAAGAAGCCTTAATTAACTAGGCTTAAGTGATCTTCTGAACTTAACATTGCTGTGCACAAAGTTTAAAAAGAGTTTATACGTACGTAAATGAACCGGTCTTACAAAAAAGCAATTAGCAATGCTGAATACCTGAATAGATAACCGTCAAGACAGAGTTACTGCAAATCAACCAGTGCTGAACAGAAACGGAAATACAGCAAACCTCTATTCCATATCGCAAGTTATTGAAACTCAAGACTAACCTACTAAACGAAGCGTATTGCGTATTGCAAAAGATCAACAAACCAACAATAAAACACAAAATTTAGATTTGTTGATGTGGCTTCTTAAAATTTCTATAAAGTATTTGCTACAGTCTGCGTTACAATCAAGATGCAATATTATACTGAAACACTGTAACTGATGAATTCAGGTATATACATGGTTGACAAATATATAGTTTGGGTTGGTTGGTATGTATAGTTTTGCGAGCATACAATAAGCTGTTGTTTTAACGAAATGTTTCGGAAAATGTAAACTAAAAAACGGTAACATTCTACTATCACAGCATGGTCTCCAAGACTAAAATTTTTCAAGAAATGAAATTTTAAAACCTGTTTCTTGGAGTAGTAATTTTGAACAAAAAATTGAAAATCTTCCAATTTTCTTGCAAGTTTGACCGCGTTACTGTCAAAAATCACGCCACCTACAGTTTCAGACTCGTGAATTCAAAATAGTCATTACCTTTCATCCTGCATATAACATATATGCAAAAACGACTTCCAGTATACATATATATATCGCTGCAACAATTTGAAAACTTTGACAAACAAACTGAGACATCGTTAAGGTAAGTGATTTTTTAAATTCAAATTAAACTGAAATCTGTGTATGTATTTATTACGATTAAGCTATAAAAATCGTATCGGGTGGCGCGAAAACGTCTTCTATAATGCATAAAAATTCAAAATTAAACATGTTTTGATGGTGCCTGGGTGGCTGAATCAGTACAGCGTCAGTGTACTAAACCGAAGGCTGAAGGGTTCAATCCCCATCTCATACTTGAATTTTTCGAGACCGAGGTGCCGAAGTGACACAGATTTGTTCGGTCGTTATTTCACTAGTAAAGACAGGTGACTGGTCACAAAACCAACTTGCAAATACATATACTGAATGAATATGTATATATATGTATGACAAAGCAAAGCAACTTTCGTTCCAGGTAAGCTTAAGCGATGACGCAGCTGTCCCTGCAAAGTTGGCGTCAACCCAGAACTAAGAACGGATATTGGAATGTGGCAAACTGAAAGAGATACTTCAGAAAGAGGAGAGAAAACAAACAAAAAGAGGACCTGGAACGGAACGCACCACCTTTAGGCACTCAAAAATATAAATGTCACTCATTGAAATGCCTCTCTGCAAATTTGAGTGAGGGTTAACAGGAAGCAAAATCGTTGTAATGTATACCGGGCCCCCGGGTTGAGCTATGCAGACTAATCAATGTCCACTGCTATTGTAATGTAAAAAGACTATATAATCTAGTTTGAATTAGATATATACCATAGAGCAGGAAGATCTCCACATGATGATCATTTTTGGCGATTCACAGGCCCGGTTCACGGTTCACGGTTCACAAGGCCCGGTTCACATTAGCGCACAAGCACATGCACAAGCACAGGAACAAGCACAAGCACAACCGGTTCACACTACTGAAAACTTGCACACGCACAAGAACAAGCACAAGCACAACGCAGAGTTGAATTCGGCTTTGTTTGCACAAGCACAACGTCAGCAGCCAATCAAAATTGTCCTACATTATGAAGAGAAGGCGTAGCAAGGCTGAACTTAAAATTCTATTAGCTTATGCATGTGCCGGGGGGTCTCAGAATATCCAAAAATTATGGTCTGGGTAAAATCCGGCCCCGTCTGAAAACCGGTTTTTGTAAACACTTAGATAAACATGAATGCATGGTATTATGGTCTGTGTCAATTTCACAATCAGTAAAGTTAAGTGGCCGAAGACTACTATATATATATAAGTAGGCATATGTTGAGTGTCATTGTAAAGTTCAAAAGGTCACACCTATCCCATAAATGATGATCCAAATTAATTAACTTCATTGTATAGATGTGAAAAAAATGCGAAAACAATACAAAGTGAGTTTTGCAATGTATATGGATAACCTTATATAAAGTCAAGAGTAATGTACATTATATATAAACTCTTGATAAAGTAAACACTTGTACGTAATGTGGAAAACTTAGAAAATATAAAATTGAAGTTATCTGTAAAACATTTTGCTGAAACGTTGTATTCAGGGGTTTTTGGGGTCGCTCAACACGATTTCGAAGTCCGTTTTTTGATTCAACCTTTAGTTTGTTCAGCATGAACTAGAGTTGCAAACTGGAGATTAAATTTTAAATTTATAGAGTTAAAAGCTTGTAAAATCTGCTTTCTAATCTACAGCAGTGCGTTATGGTCTATTTATCTACATATCCCTGTCTATTGTTAGTCATCTATACACAAGAATTATAATTTTAATAACAACAAAGCAAACTTATAACTCATAGCTAAATTTTTAATTTAACTTTTAATTGATTTAAGATTTTTAAACAAGTAAAAACTGTCTTCAGAGGATCTTTTGCGCTTTCCCCCTAGCCCTAACTTTTCATTTTTTGACCAATAACTTTGAAATTTTGTACGGGTGCATACTGGAGGCTGATGATTTCCAAAATTTTAAAACTTTGAAAAACGGATTTCGGACTCATGCTCAGCACCCCAGAAAACCCCAGTATGCAAGTTTTCGGCGAAATGTTTTCAAAAAATTTTTTGTTTCCCCTTTACGAAACTAAAGTTTTAAATGAAATTTTTCTGAATTTTTGAATTCGTCAGCCTCCAGTATGCACCCATACAAAATTTCAAAGTTATACGTCAAAAAATCAAAAGTTAGGGCTGGGGGAAAGCGCAAAAAAAGCCTGGGTCTTTCCCATTATCCCCCCCATAGCTTCGTAGAAGTACTGAAGATGCACACTTTGACGGATTGAGTTGAAATTTGGTAGGGGTAGGTTTTCGGACCTGCTGATTTAAAAAATGCAAAAATTTTAAAGTTTTAAAAATTTTTTAAAAATTTAAAAATTTTAGTTTGGTAAGGGGGGGGGACCAAGAGGAACCGAAAAATTATTTGTCATCGATTTTGCTGAAAAGATGTATATAGGGGGTTTTCGGGGACGTAGAACACGAATCTGAAATCCGTTTTTCGATCCAGCTTTTTGTTAGCTCAATATAAGCTAAAGTTCTAAGCTTAAGATGTAAGCTTAGCCTGAGCTAACGAAAACCTGGATCGAAAAACGGATTTCAGATTCGTGTTCTACAACCCCGAAAACCCCTATATACATCTTTTCAGCAAAATCGATGACAAATAATTTTTCGGTTCCTCTTGGTCCCCCTTACCAAACTAAAATTTTTAAATTTTTAAAAATTTTTTAAAAGTTTAAAATTTCTGCATTTTTGAAATCAACAGGTCGGAAAACCTACCCCTACCAAATTTCAACTCAATCCGTCAAAGTGTGCATCTTCAGTACTTCTACGAAGCTATGGGGGGATAATGGGAAAGACCCAAAAGCCTTTTTGTCAGCTTTCAGAAAATATGTACATGTCTATAGATTGAAGCTACGTAGTGATGGTAAAGTTACTTTAAAATTTTAAACATTACATAGTAACGTATAATAAAATTTCAAAATAGAAGTTCTATATAACTGTTTGTTAAACAATTATAATCTTGCATAACTCTTCACGCTCGTAGGCGATTTTCGGTCAAAAATGAAATTTTTGAAAAGTGGTCAAATTTGGTACCAAATGAAAGCCCTAAGTGAGCTGAGCAACTTTTGTCATAGAATTGCATGCTCAAAGTGGCTGTAGAGTGCTGTTGTGGGGTGGGGTAGGGACGTAGTCGATTTTCGGTCAAAAATGAAATTTTTCAAAAGTGGTCAAATTTGGTACCAAATGAAAGCCCTAAGTGAGCTGAGCAACTTTTGTCATAGAATTGCATGCTCAAAGTGGCTGTAGAGTGCTGTTGTGGGGTGGGGTAGGGACGTAGGCGATTTTCGGTCAAAAATGAAATTTTTGAAAAGTGGTCAAATTTGGTACCAAATGAAAGCCCTAAATGAGCTGAGCAACTTTTGTATTAGAATTGCATGCTCAAAGTGGCTGTAGAGTGCTGTGGTGGGGTGGGGTGGGGACGTAAGCGATTTTGGGTGAAATGTGAAATTTTCCAAAAGTGGTCAAAATAGTATCTGCTTGCGCATGGTGTTCGGAAATATATTAGTTTGTTGGTTCTTTTTTGCGCATACATATGTAAAAGAATGGAAAACAAGATCCAAAAATGCTCCTTCGTCGCATGTAAAATACATATGAGTACTCTCAGGCAGGTTGTACAAACACGGAAACTAGCCTGTAAAATGCATATGAGTGGCGTTGAGGTTGTAAATTAAGGAAAACAAGTTGCAACGGCTTAACATATGAGCCTGTCCTACAACGAGGCTCATATTGGGGATTTTTGGGATTTTTCAGGGTGCATTCAATGGTCTAACGGTGTTCATCAATGAGGCGGGCTTCATGAGCAAAGTGGGACTCACGCCCGGCTATGGCGGGAAGACTTTCATTGTTCAGGTATGTTTTTGCAGAGCATACCCGATTTTTCATGAAGGAGTACCCACCTGTAGAATTGAAGGTATGTATCACTTAGCGGGGAACTGTTTTGAGTTTCTGACCCAATCAATCAATCATCGTATTGCCGGAACACTATGGAGCAGTTAGGCAGGAGCGGGTGTCCAGAGGGTCCGGACCCCTTTCTGGAAATTTTTGTTATTTTTTGTAATTTTTTAGCTATTTTTTGGATCAAATCTGGCCAGTTTTTTGAGAAAACTTGGGTTGGACCTCCGCCTTTTCCAAATCCTAGATACGCCCCTGGGTAGGAGTTGGGTGGTGCCGTTTATATTTTTTCTGGTTTTGTTAAAGAGGTCTGTCTTCCGTCAAAATGTCATTTAGCATTAGTGCCTGCCTGAAACTAGATTCATGTGTTTGTGAACCTTTGTAGGGTTTTGGCAATGTGGGACTTCATACGATGCGCTACCTCCACCGTTCGGGGGCCCGATGCATCGGCGTTCAAGAATGGAATGGCTCCATCTATAACCCTGACGGGATTGACCCCAGAGATCTAGAGGACTATAAATTGGTATTAATCTAAATATGTACGAATAATTATTAGACTATTAATTCATTGATATTAAATGAAGTATAGACACTAACCGTGGACTGCACCAATAAAGTCTAAGAATAGCAGTAAAATAGCAAAAGGTTTACCACTGGATTCCCATTCATAAATCGAGCTATTTCGCAGCTATTCTTAAGCGTTTTTGGTGCTGTCCACGGTAAGCTGCTAAGGCGGCTTAGTTAGATAGTATTTCCCTGAACCCGAGTTTGACCGTAAGTATTCAGGTTATTTTGTTTCCTTTGTTTAGGACCACGGTACGATTGTTGGCTATCCGAAGGCGCGTCCGTACGAGCCCGCGGAGGACCTCCTCTTCGAAGAGTGCGACATCCTCATCCCCGCCGCCGTGGAAAAGGTCATCCGGAAGAGCAATGCGGATCGAGTCAAGGCTAGAGTAAGTCTTCTCCCGTGTTGTTGTCAGATGTTCATGTCAAACTAAATATCATGTATGTCAGATTTGCACAATCGTACTGTAAGTTTTTGCTTGTGCTTTCTTAAGGTGGTGATTCCTTTTGGGCACATATTGTTGGTTGAAGGTTCAAATCAAGATGAAATTTGATTAAACTTTCAAAAACTAAACTTTCAAAAATAAGTTCTTTTAGCCTTCTAACACCCTCCGCGCAATCCCGCTTCAAAGATTCGACGTCTCCGTTTAAGGTAGTTTTTGCCGATTTTTGACAGTTAAACAGGTGCTGCACAGCTATTATTATATTCATCCGAAAGATCTTATTGAGCTCTATATTTTTGCTTTTTGCTTTTTGAAGCACCTTTCTAGCTTTTCGCTATCGTGAGATATAGCCGATTTTCTTATTTTGGCGTTGAAAACTTGTCATTTTTGCAGAAATCAAATAATCCGCCATTTCTTGAGCTACGCAAGCCGTAAAATTAAATATGAATATGAAAGTCTCGTCGAGGCCGATTATTCGTGGCATTATAATCTTATAAATGCTGTCCCGTACGCTGCTATCATAAAAAATGTAGTTCTTGCGAAAACATGACCAAATTTTTTCCAGTGATGATGTGGCAGATGCCTCACGAAAAAATTTACTTTAGTCTGCAAAAAATCTGAAAAATTAAATTACTTCGAAAATGCAGTAAAATAATTTCCGAGAACTAAAGTTAGTTTCGTTGTGTTTAGTAGAATGAGCAAATGTTAAGCTGCATTTTTGATATAAAAATGGCTTCTTAACTCCAATGAATGAATGAGTGAATGAATGAGTAATAAGGGTTCAAAGTTGATGTCTCCAAAAGGAATCACCACCTTAACCTACATATTTGTCCTATTTAGGTGATAGTTGAGACGGCCAATGGGCCGACGACCCCGGCCGCGGACAAGATCCTCCTCTCCAAGAATATCCTGGTGATCCCGGACCTCTTCATCAACGCCGGCGGTGTGACCGTCTCCTACTTCGAGTGGCTCAAGAACCTCAATCATGTCAGCTACGGACGACTCACCTTCAAATATGAACGGGAAGCTAACTACATGTTGTTGCGTAGGTTTCTCTGAAGTTATTCTCACACAATATGTGACAACCCTTTGTTTATTCCTTGTCGCTAGCTTTAAATGAAGTTGTATTGATGTTTAATTATTCACGTATATTAAGATTGTATTGTGTTGAGGGTTTGGATCAGTGTAAGAAGCCTTGTTCAGATCAGGGCAGGGGAAGGGGGGAAATCGGTTTAGTTATCTACTTATCTTTTGATCGGCTCATTTTGAGGCACGCTTTTGTCTCTCTGTCTCTCTGTGTTTTCAGGAAGTGTCCAAGAATCTCTGGAGAAGTGTTTCGGTCGTCACGGCGGGTCCATTCCCATCCAGCCTAATGAAGAGTTTCAGAAACGAATTGCTGTAACTGTTTTTGCAACTTCGTTTTTGTAGTATATGTATATATTTCTTAAAAGATTGTTTTCACAGATTTTTGGATTGGTTTTTCAAATTTCACAGTAATTTTTGGAATTTTTTTCACAATTTTCTGACTGGTAACGTGGTTTCTGGTATGAGTTTTTTTTCGCTTATGTATTTTTATTATATCCTGGTTTTTGATTGGCTGTTGTATGCGTGTTTATAGGGTGCCTCTGAGAAGGATATAGTTCACAGTGGTCTAGAATATTCCATGGAACGTTCGGCTAGGTATGATTTTCGTTTGTGT